>PVJD01012451.1:0-39646 GCA_004026545.1 Mormoops blainvillei | reverse complement strand
ACGTGCCCGAGATTACTTTTTGACGTTCAAGTGAGTGCTGGCTGGAGAGCCGCCTACGCAGCTGACGAAGGCTGCCGGCTTCCCATTGGAGGGCCCGTAGGAGATTCTGCAGGTCTGCGAAGGTTGCCAAGACTCCTCCGTCACACTGAGCTGATATAAAATCCATTACCAAGAGCTAATAAAGGCACGGAGGCCAGGCTGGGGACGGAGCCCGCTGGCCCAGAGGCCGCCCAGGCCGGGCGCTGGCAGGGGTCCGCAGCGCCGCCGCTGCCGCCGCTCCAGTGTTTGCCCCTCTTGCGAGCTCCTCCCTCCGATTCCCATTGTTCTCGATTCAGTAGTTTGGGCAGCGATGCTGCTTCTCATTCACTACAAAAGCACGTCCCTGCAGACAGCTCGGCACAGTTACCGTGAGGCTGGAATTTTTGACGGATTGGATTTCAGAGGCGGGATTGATTACAGATGGAGTGCTTGGCAGGGACCTGGGGCTCCCCACTGACTCCCCCATTTAGAAACAGAATAAAGATTAGGAAGCCTGAGCAGGGCAATCTGGGGCAAATCATGCTTTCAAGGGAAGGGAGGGTGGAGGCGGTGAGGGGGACATCGGCTCATTCCCATTCAAGGGCATCTTCTCGCTGCTGGACCAAGATCCTGGGTCGGGAGGGGTAATGAGTTGCAGAGACCGGTCTCTCTGCCCCAGAGGCACTCAGTCTCCAGCACGCGTGCTCTCTGTCTCACCTGCTTGGGGGCCGAGACGGTGGTGGGGCTGTCTCAGCTTTGGCTAAACCCCTCCAGCATGTCAGCCTAATCAAGTTATACTCACTCACACCCCCTTCTCCTTTCAAGACTTCCAGCCGTGTCTGTGCTGTGCCCTCTGCCTGGAGGGAGCTTCCTCCTCTTCTTTAATTAGCAGAGTTTCAATTATCTTTCAGGTTGTCATTCAAATGCCGCCGCCTCCAGGAAGACCGCCAAAATTGCAACCCTCACCCAATAAAAGCGTGATTGCTTTTTGTTCTGTTTCACCTTTGTTTTCATTCTGCCTTAGGAGGGTCTGTTACTTAACTGTCTCTGCATTTTCATAGCATATAGTGAACCTTAAATGAATATTAGAGCAAATGAAAATGTGTCTTGTTACCCAGTCCTAAGGAGACAAGCCACTGTGCGCAGCGCACACTGGCAGGTTTTGCCTGTCCAGCATCCGCTTCCACTGTTTCAGGCAACCCGGCCCAAGTTTCTACGTTCGGCCCAGCCAGGTTAAGATGGTGCCGATCTGACCTGCTCATCAGGGGCGGGTATGTGTCTCAGATCTGATCGGTCAGCGCAGAGTGCACAGGCTTGTGGGCCAAATCGGGCCAATAAGACCAACGAACAGTAGCCCAGTGGCACCGGTTGATCCTCCGAGAGTGAGGGGCTTCGTTCTGCTGTGGCTGCTGAACATCCAACGCTCAGGCCACAGCCGCCGCGCCCAGCGGGCCGCTGTGTGGAGAGGGCCTGCCAGAGAACAGTGCCTTTGGGAGTCAGGAGGAAACTAGGCTGGAGGGCTGGGGACACCGGCTTTACCACCACAGCTGGCCCGGATGGGGCGGAGGCCATCCGGGAAACGGTGCTGGGCAGGCCAAGCAAGCCCCGGCACTGCCCGGGCAAGGAGTATACAAGCCCGTCCATTCAATCCGGCACCCGGCGCTGGCCCAGGAGGCGAGGACACGGGTGAGCCCGGTCCCCGGCGGGCGGTTCTAGAAGGAAGAGCTGGGCCGCAGGGTGGGCGCGAGGGCCCAGGGCGGCCACTGCGGTGCAGTGGGAGGAGCAAAACAGGTAGTCAGAGGCGGTGACAACCACTTTCTCGCTGGGGCAACTTCCATCTCCCTTGGCTTCGGTTTCACCTCTGGAATGGGTTAACGATCTCTATTCCGGCGTCAGCGTGAGAATCGCAGGAGATTGGGTAAGTCAAGCGCTCAGCCGGCACTCGAGCGACGGGTAACACGCAATGAATGTCCCTCTCTGGGCTGGGCTCTAGGCGGGGCCCGGTCCCAGACAGAGAGCAGGGCTTATCCTGTCCGGCTGGGCCGGGCTCTGTCAGGCAGGTGGAAAATGCATCTCGCTCCTCTCTGTACGCCCCAGAGCAAAGCCCAGTGCTCGGCATAGAGCAGGGCCGTCGCAAATATTTAAAAATGCAGATTGGACTTCCACTTGACACCTGCTAAGATTTTCTAGGCCATCCATGAGACGAAATTGGGTCATGGAATGGAAAGGATACCGGGCTTGCAGTCAGAAGATGGAGACTGGTTCTGTCGCTGTGTGTCTCTAGGACCCCGGCAGGTCTCTCAGTTTTTGTAGGCCTCCATTTCTTCACCTGGAAATTGGCGCTGCTAATACTCTGTCTCCCCAGCCCCTCGGACGTGGTCCAGTTCAGAAAGTTCTGGCGGCACCGGAAGCCCCAGAGGGAGCTTGCGGGAGCACTGTCCCCAGTGCATTCATCCGAGGAAGCCCAGGCAGACAGGCTGCGGGGCGGGGCCGGGGGGGGGCCCACATGCTTTTTGTTGGCAGGGCAGCCAAATGGCGTGGCCAGAAAACGTGTTGCCAAGTGCCTGGTTTGGAGGGCAAGGCAAGGAGAGACAGGACCGTAAGCAGGAGAGTGTTACAGCCGCAGGAGGCAGTGACCAAACGCTCGAGAGCTAAGGCGGGGGGCACGCGCCGCGAGGTCCCCTCTTGACCAGGTTCTCGGTGGTAAACCTCACAGTTAACATTCACCGACCACTTACTGCCTGCGCCGGGAGTTTGCACAGGTCGTCTCCCCGAACCCTCACCACAGCCCTGGGTGGGCACTCCTGGCATTACTGCCCCTGTCACAGGTTAGGAAACGGAGACATGGAGGCCACGTGGGATTTGAACTCATGGCTCGCCCTCTGAATTAGCCCCAGTTGCCGCCAGCACACAGAGCAGGGCGGTTACAGCGACCTGAGAGAGAACACGTTTGAAGGCATTTTTGAATTGCGAAGTGCCAGCGAGGTGTGGGGCGGTATTATGTACCTATCCTCTCTTGGTCTCTAGGCAACTCTCCAAAAACAGTGTGTTGAACAGCTGCGGTTAAGGGGAGCTGCCTCTCCTCCTGGGCCTAGCCCTGGAGATTGGACTTTCTTCCAGAAGGTCTCTAGGGGCCGCGAAGGACAGTGGCTGCACAGGTGCCGGCGGTCGGCTTCGCCCCCCGGCTCCGGACACGGCCTCCTGTGGGCCCCCGGGGACCAGTGTCTGCCGCCTGGGGGCTTCTTGCGTCAGATGCAGCCCAGGCTTAGGGAGCCCTGGGGCTGGGGCGTAGATGGCTCAGCCCACACGCCCGGGATCTCCATGTCCCAGCTGCTCTTGATCACAGCATCCCGGAGCCAGAAGGCTCCCCGGACTTCTGTCATTCCCAAGGGGGTTGCCAGGCCTGGGGAGAGTCAGACTCGGGTCCTGAGCCCCGCCCCACCCCAGTGGGTGGCAGAAAGGTGCAGTGGCTTCTCAGGACAGGCACGGCTACCTTCTGCAGGGCTCTGCAGCCCACGGGCAGGAGGGCTTGGGCTGACCTCACCAAGACTGAGTGAAGACGGAGGAAGGGTGTGTGGGTGGGAGATCGCAGAGAGCCAGGCAGCGCGGAGAGGAGATGCTGACTGGGTCCCAAGAGGCAGGCAGTGAGGAGGGCCGGCCGGGGGAAGGGTGGGAGGAAGTTGGGTAGGAGGAGGTCCCGAGGGAGGGAGCAGAAGAGGGCAGGGGTGGGGGGCGGTAATGAAAGCCAGGGGCCACAGCTTTCGGCTGGGCGCCGCGATGGGCAAGTCAAAGCCAACGGCTTCTGAGGTGACAGCTCCAGAAACTACCAGGCTTTTTAAGGTTTTCTGCCAAGGATTTTAAGGTATTGGAATGGACGGAGGCAGAGGCCCAGGGGTCGGCAGTGGTCAGGAAGAGACAATCGGGGCAAGGAGAGACGAGCGGCCTCTGCGGGCAGCGCAGGGGAGTGGGGGCCCCGCGGCACCCCCCCACCCCCAGCGGGGCCGGGCCTCAGGGGAGGGTGGAAGCCAAGGCGCCTACTTATTTCACAGCAGCAGGACGCGAGTGCCGGGCTGGGGCCGACGCAGTGGCAGGGGTGGATGAACGGACCCGGCTGCCGGCCACCGGCCACCGCGGCATCGGGCAGATAAACGCAAAGCCAGCCAGAAAAAAAGGCGGGGCGGTCGCAGGCGTGCTTCAAGACGAACGAATGGAGGGTACCACTGGGAAGGGCAGCAGGTGAAGGGGGATCATCCAGGAGGGTGGGTGCAGTCTTGGGGTCCCCATCGCAGGCTGAGGGTGAGAAGCCACGCCTCGGGCCCCGTGAAGACTGGCGAGAGTGAGCGGGGCCCAGGGTTACAGGCCGGCGAGAGGGGGACCTGGGCCACGGTGTGAGGGGAAGGTCTGACGGCAGGACCGACGGCCTGCGATGGTCCGGGCAGGAGGCTGGTGCACTCCGGGGTCGGGGTGCACTCCGCACGGATGGGTCTGTCGACTGAGTTCACTCGGGCCCGACAGTGGGCCCGGGGGTCCCACTCGGGGATTTCCGGGGGCCCTTGCTGAAGGCTGGTAAGAAGCCCTCCAACCCAGCCCACGCTGTCGGGCTCACCCGCCAAGGAAACAGGCCAGTGTCCGAACAGATCCCAGGTCTCTGCCCCCGAGCCAGCAGAGAGCCAAGAGGGAAGCCAGTGTTTAGGAAGAGAGCGGGCAGGCTCCTCACGGCCCTTCTGCTGTTTTTGAAGAGCCCAAAGAACCGCGAGCGCTCTCGGCAGGCAGCCGGCCCTTCCGACGGCGATGGTGTCTGTCAGCGTGGCGACGTGGCGCAGACGCCCAACCTACTGGTTTTCCAGGGAGCTCTCATCACTCTCTCCAGCTGCTAAAATAAGACTCTCAGAAACATACCCAAGCGAAGGGAGCCTGCACTGTGCCCCCGAGGAAACCAGAAACTCTCTGACTCCGTGCAGGGCCCCCGCCTTTCCTGCTGGCTCAGGGGGCCTCGCCCGGGCCCGTAAGCCTGCCTCCCCCGCGCAGCAGCCCCTGGCTCCTCCGGATGCCCTGTCCACCCCCCGCGCCCCCTTACACTCGCGGCAGCAGGAGCCGCGCCAGGAAGGAGCTGAGGGAGAACGGCCCCCATCACATGTCTCCTCCGCACCCGACGCCTCCCTGCCTGCAGCACCGACGGGAAGAGGGAGAAGGGGCCACAGCCCTGAGGAGGGTCACTCCTGGGGACACGGCCACCCCGAGCCCCGATGGTCTGCGTGCCCATGCAGCAGGTGGCTGACCAAGGCTGTCGGGGCCGGGAGCGGCATGGGCCCCAGGCGCACCCCTTTGTTTAGGGGGGAGGCGAGGCCCTGAGGTGCTGAACTCGAGCTCCCAAAGCCTCCGTACTGCAGGCACGGGGCCCGCAGATCTTCGCTGGTCCTGTCCCACGTTGGGCCACAGAGGTGAGCACAGATTTTTACAGGTCACACAGGACCGTGACAGACCCGTCCTAAACCCACCCCAGGACAAGGCGTGCCTTCTTTCCTAATTCAAAAGGGCTGGCTGAGCAGCAGCCACTTGCCACACAGGCCGCGGGCTGCCCTTGGGGAGCTAAAGAGACCGGAGGCAAACACGGTGGCACGCTGAAGCCCCCGCGCGGCCAGGGCGCCGCGGCCCGGCAGACCGGAGTAGGGGTCAGAAAACACCCTCGGGGGTCTCGCCAGCTCTGTAAATTGGGGCAGCTACACTCATGCACGTCCGCTTCCGAAAATAATCCAGGAACAAGTCATGAGACAGCAGAAGGGGATTGGAGAACGATCTACACACGCAGGCTTTGTTCATGAAGAAAGTTCTAGAGGCCTGGGATAGAGCAAGGCTACGACAGGGACATTTAGATTTGAAGGCCCCAGCTTCCTGCATCCTTGGGGCTACAAAGCGGACGTCGACACAGAGGCGGGCGTAAGCCTCAGCGCAGGCTGAGTCGGGGCGTGGTGGGGGTTGGGGGGCCGCTACCCACAGGGAGGAGCAGGAGAGGGACGGAGAGATCCTGAGACAAAGCACAGGAGTGTGGACTTGACCCTTCAGTGGACGGGAAGCGTTTAGGAAAGGGACTGCCCCCAACGACAGTGTCTGGGACGAGCAGAGTGGGGACAAGTGCCGGAGAATGCCCTCGTGTGAACTCAAACCTGTGACAATTATCTCTATGGGGATAAGCGAGTCTAGCATCACGGCATCACTGATGGTGGGCTGGTTTGGCCATATTCTTTTCCCTTTCTGTGCCTCATGTTACCCATCTGCAAAGTACTAATGACGGTGCCCACCTCGCAGGGAGCAGGGCTAGATACCACAGGGGAAGCACCGAGGGCAGCGCCCGGCGCGGTGTGTGTGCCCTCTCGGTGTTGGCTGCTGCCAACGTTTCTCTCCCTCGGGTGGGCACGCAGGGGCGGATAACCCACTATGCTCCTACCGTATGTGAAAGCATGCTCAGTGGCTTTTGAGTGTCACATTTCACTCTGCCTGTGGGAAAAAGATGTAAATTATTTCAAAGAGACACCCACGTACTTTAAAATAATTGCGTTTATTTAAAAAATCAGCACAGCAAAAACTGCCACACAAATAACTTTAAGCTATCAATTCGAGTGTACACATGTAACTCTTCAAATTAAAAACCTTTCATTTCCCTTGAAGGCTTTTTAATTCTGAGGTTATTTATAAGATTAATCAAGAAAACATTAACATTAAACAAAAATCAATTTTGTACAAGTAAGTGGGATCGAGCAGCTTAAACTATCACCTGGAACACGCGTGCGTCCGAGAAAAATCCCGAGTGAGGACGCCTGGCCTGGAACCAGGGGGCAACCGACACCCATCCCTCCCCTTTCCCTCTCCAGCCTCGGGCCAAAGAGCCAGGGAAGTTTTCTCTGGGCAATCGCCTTATTTTTCACACATCCCTTTCTCTGAATTCGGAGTTTCTGAAAACACGGCTCTTCTCTTGGTAGAGTGCACGTTAGAAGGCGTTCGAGGACCAAGCTGTTGTGGGTCTGCAGTTTCTTCCTCCCCTGGAGACCCAGGGGTCTCCCTCCCATGCAAGGGCCTCTCTCCGCCCACACGAGGCCCCCTGCGCCCTGGGAGTGTGCGGACGTCTGCCCTCGCCAGAGACGGAAGTGAACCCTGCGCCTTCCAGAAGTGGAAGGCCAGGCGCACTCTGAATTCAGAGAAAGTTTCGTGTATCAGGAGAGGTCAACTGGTAAAAACAGAACTCAGAATGTGAAAAACCGCTTAGGACCCGAGTATCAGAGAAATGTGGGTCTGTTGCTGTGCACTGCTAACTGGTGGCTTCCTACTCCGGATGCGCCGCCGCAGAGCAGAGGTTTGGCACCACAAGCCTGGCTCTCCACATGCCTGTGACCCAGGGGAGGCAGGTGTCCTGCTGGAAAACTGACGGAAGCAGGAGCCAGGGGATGGGACCAGACAGTAATCGCACTTTTGCTGGCACTGACGCCACCCAGGGGTCCAAGTGCAACATGAATCCCTGTGTGAAACATACCTATCGATTACTTTTCAAAAGATTCTGATCACCAAACTGAGCCAGTGGGTGAATATATCAATAAGGAAATTATACATCCAGAAAATATTGTACTGTCATAATCAATTCATGTTTCCTGGGTACTAATAAATAGATCACATTCCAGCGTAAACTCCCAGAACCGACGGGAAGGTGCAGGGAGGGCGACCTCACTGGCACATCCTTCCCTTCAGTGGGCAGCACCTTCTGGGCCCGGATGCACGGCTGAGGGCAAAGATCTGCTGCAGCCTGACACCAAGGGTGGTGCCGTCACTTCTTTAGTGGGACGCGAGGGGCCCCGTGAGGCGGCCTCTAAGAATTCGGAGGTGAACACGGCCCCTGCGTAGCCTTCGCACGCATCCTGAAGTTCCGCAGCCACTGACCCCAGGGCTTCGTCCAGCAGTTCTTCTGAAAAGCTGAGAGAAAACCGCACAGCTGAAGGCACAGGCGCCCAAATGCAGGAGCTGGGGGGCTACCCCAGTTAATTCTAAGGAAATTCAGAAGGCCAAGAACAGCCAAGGGGCTTTAGAGAAGAAAAACAAGGTGAGAGGTCTGCCTTCCTGGATGTTAAGAGGGTGACACTTAGACCCCGAGGTCAGGCTAGAGGGAGGGGCTGCACTGCTTCCAGGATGGCCCTCCCCCCTGAGACTGCCGACCACAAACTGGCTGCGACCCAGCCACCCCCCCCCCCGGGGGCACCGCTGACAGCTGCCTGACTGCCTGGCAGAGACGGGTGGGTGCCCTCTCTGTGGGACGGGGGGCAGGAGACCCCAAACTTGGGCTCCCTCTTCCTCTTCGGATACGTGCACGCACGCAAAACTTCTCTTCCCGAACCGTGTGACTCTAAGTTGCAGACTTGATATCCCTCAATTTCCTAAAAACAAGGACATTCTTTTAAATAACCGTAATTATAAAAACCGCCACATTAACACCGATGCAATACTGTCATCTAGTCCTCTCCACAGACCCTTTCCAAAGCCTGCCAACCATCCAAAGACTGTCCTTTAAAGGGAACTTCTGCTAGTCCAGCACTCGGCCCAGGACCCCATGTTGAGCGGAGTAGTCGCGTCTCTTCGGTGTCCTTTAATCCGAAATCGTCCTTCAGTTTTTGTCTTTCAGGGCCTTACTTTTTGAAGAATAAAGGACTTTTTTTTGCAGAATGTCCCTCGATTTGGGTTTGTCTGATGTTTCCTCAAGGTCAGACTCAGCTTACGCACTGGGAACAAACGCCGCAGGAGGGATGCGGCGTCCCCTCCGTGCTTTTATTTGTCTCATTCCGAGGAGTGTTCATCTTCACCCCTTGCTTACAGCGATGTCTGCCGGAGGCCTCCCGTATAAAGTTACTATTTCCCCTCTGTGCTTAATAAGTTTATTGTGGGGAGAGACCGTATAGCTATGTTAACATCTTGTTTCTCACCCAACTTACCCGAATCAATTATTACAGGGTTGCCAACGCTGATTTTTTTTACCGCATTTTATTGTCCATGCTATTACAGTTGTCCTCGCTCTTCCCCTTTGTCCACCCCCAGCCGGCCCCTCCCCCGCCGAGCCTCGACACTGACATCCTGGCCCCACCGTTCCTTCGCCATTTAACAGCTGGTGTTCTTCTGCAACGGAGGCTCTCCCTTCGTCATTAATGTACCGCGCACTCGCTCACGCGTTCATTCACACAGGCTCGGCCCTGCGGGCGCTCACTCTACACCGCCATCTGTGATTCTCTGCTCTGGAACATACCCTGAGACTCCAAATGGCCCAGGCTGACCAGGGGGGGCCCCTTCCCGCCGGCTCCTGGGTCCTCTTAACACGTCCCCGTTATTCTCTGAACACTTCCCTTCGGGCACGGCGTGATGTTCCAGGCTCACTTGCGTTTTCCCAGCCCCGGCCTTGGAATCAGACATTTCTCCAAGGAGCCCTGGTGCCTCTTCACGGAAACCAGGATTTAGAAACAAAGATCTGGATGCCGAGTGTGCTCACTGCTCCAGGTGCCACTGTCGGGTGGCCTCAGGCAGACACACATGCTCCACGTGACACTTCTAGGTCTATCAAAAACTATAAATTCATAATGTTTCCAATCCCAATTCGACAGACGATTCAATCTAGCCTTCCCCCAGAAACCTGGCTCTCATTATACACAATATTCTTACTTATTTGACCCATCCTAGAACACAGAGAAAGAAGTTGTGGAGTTGTTAGCCCATGCCACAGGGTAAAAGAGCCCGACTCGCTGGAATCTAGTATGTGTTTAAAGACCTTTTTGTCTTTAGCCAGAGGACACAGGGCCAAAACACCAAGTTCCAAAGTTACCTAGACTGGGTCTTCTCTGTCCCTGGCCTCCTTTAGCATGACCTGAGATTCACTGGACATGCGGTGAGGCTCGTGTTTCCGTCTGTGTTCCGATTCGGGGTTCTCCACTGTTGTGATTTGGGGGGAGCCACCAACATGGCTCCAGAAGCCAGATGTACAGAAAGAAGGCAAATGCGGCTAGTGTCCCCCACCCTCCTCCCCCACGCTCGTCCCAACTGTCTGGTTTTTCTGGCAATCGTCTATCTTTTAATTGGCGTGTTTAGTTCTCTTTCATTCAGTGTAATTCTGATATATGTGATATATTCTACTACCAAAACACCGAATGTCTTCTATTTGTCTAGGGGCTCCCTCCTCTCTCTTGCCCTCTTCCGGAGTCTGTGCTTCTTCATGACATTCTTTTCTCGCTGTTCGCTTGCACTTTATACCCGCTCCCTGTTCTCCACGCGGTCACCCTGGATCGCACTGAGGATCCCTGACTCAAGGTCTGACATGAATCGATATTCTTGCCAATTTTCCAGAAAATGCGAGAACCTCAGACACCACTGACCCTGCCACCTCCCTGGCTGGCGCGCGCTTGCCATCGTCTATTTCGAATGTGCCCGCACGCCCGCGACACGGCAGCTGGTCGTCTTCCAACATTCGTTTACCTGCCTATCGACCTTTTTGAAAATTCACGCCTCCCGATATCTTTGGCCTTTCATCTGTGACTGATTTTGCTCTGGCTAAAAAATATCCTTTCCATACCCCCTTCCGCGAAGGTTTGCTGGTAACGAATTTTCTCAGCCTTGTCTGGGGCCTCTCTTACCCGCCTGCTCGAGGCATACGCTGCCGGGCTTGGAGCCCTGGGCTGGGGCTCTTTTCTTTGAAAGACAGGCGAGGTCTTCCGGCTTCTGCTGGGGATCTCTTCTTCTTCCTCCAGCTGATTTTTAAAGCTTTTTCTCTTTATCCTTGATCTTTCCAAATTACCATGCTCTGCCTATGTATGGATTCGTTTTTATTTTTCTTGCTTGGGGCCTAGTTTCAGAGCTTCCGGAATTCGCGGCCTGACGCCTCTGCGACTCGAACGTCTGCGGTCTGACAGGCCGGCACCTGCGGCCGCTGCAGGTCTGTTTCCCGGCCGCCTGGTTATTTCTCACCGCATACCAGACGTTGCATTTAAAAATCCTAAAAATAATTCAGATCCTAAGACAATGTTCTGTCCTTCAGAGAAAATTTATGTTCGCTTCTGCCTAGTGCCTGGGGGGGGCGGGTGCAATACTCTAGAATCACCTCAACCCAATGCACGGGCTGAGATAACCCGGAGCTGAGTGGAGCGGGGTCCCCGAGCGGCCTGCTGGCATCCAGGCCCCCCCACCACAGGGCCCCAATCAGAAGTGACGCAAGTCCAGCGGGGCCGCCCCCCCACCGCAGCAAGCCTGAGTTCCGACCTCTGTGTGCCACCTGAAAACACCACCTGGGTGACGCTGCCACCCCAGAGCTGACCCCCCAGCGCCCAGGACGGGGCTAACCTCCCCGGGGCCGTCTTCCCCAGGACCCTGCCCCAGTTACTCTTCGTCACCTAGTTCCCTTCCCAGTGCCTGCCAGCATGTGTTCTATTTTCGATCTAGCTCTTCTATTACGAGTTACCCTCAGTGGGAGAAGCGGTCCCAGTTGCCATGTGCGTCGTTAGGCGGCTGCCTTGTTTCCGTATTCGCTGTGCTTTCCGTGCTCCTGTCACTAATTCTTCTACGTTGCGGAATCATCATACCATGAAGTGCCAAAGCACTCATTATACGGTCAAAAACATTAAGTGATCTGTTTTTTTTCTTCCTTTTAACCTTCCTCACCCTGTCTTCCCTCTCCGGAAATCATTCCCCCTGGAGTTCTCTGTCCTACTCCCGTCTGGACTCGCTCCTTTCTATGCTCCCAGGGAAGTTCTCCTGGGAACAGCCTTGGCCATTCTCCTGGGAGCTCCAAGTTGGAGTCTAAGTCTCCTAAGTCCTGTCTTTCTCGTTCCCCGTGCAGACCTCGCACTGGTGGCAGGCACCCTCCAGTGGCCTACTGAGCACGTCCACGGGAGCGAGATGTTTGGGTACTTTGCACACGTAAGATATCCTTATTTTACTCCTATATTCAATTAATAATTTAGCTGGGCACAGGATTCTAGGTTAAATTTTGGAAATACGCTCTAATATCTGCTAGCAGTGTTGCTACTGAAAACAATAAGCCATTCTCATTTCTGATCTGAATATGCCCAATTTTAACTCTCCGGAACTTTTTAACGTGTTTTCCTTACATTGGAATGTTCAAATTTCCTTTTCAAAATGATGTGTCACGGTGTGTTCTGTTCTATTTGCTTCTTCCTTTGTTTATTCACTCACTGACTTGCAAGGGACAACTGACGAACTCTTCCAGTCTAGAGGCTAGCAGTCTTCTGGAAGGATTTCTTACAGTATTTTCTTCGGTACTTTCCCTATTCTCCGTCCCTCTATTTTCCCTGTTCTCACATTCCGGAACTCCTATTATTCCGAAGCTGGATGCTCCAAACGTCAAATCGGTGTGCCTACAGCCCGGTCCCAAAGGTGATGGTGTCTGGAGGTGGAGCCCTTGGGAGGTAATTAGGGCACGAGGGCGGAGCCCTCACAAATGCAGTTAGTAAGAGACACACAGCGAGGAAAGGGCCGTGTCTGCAAACTCGAAGCGGGCCCTCGCTCTACCAGCCTCCGGGGCTGCAAGGTGTTTTGTTGCTGAAGTCGCTCCGGCCTACGGTATTTGTTATGGCAGCCTGAGTTAAGACACTGGCTCTCTAGAATAATCCTCCAGCTTTAGAAAACCCTTTCTTCACTATTATTTATCCTTGTTCGTTTTTTTTCAATTCTATTTTCTGAGGTATCTGACTTTTCCCCTAAACCCTTCTAGTGAATTTATTTCAGCCGTATTTTAATTTCTAAGAACTCTTCTTTTATTCTTTGAAAGTTTATTTTTATAATATCCTGTTGTTGTTTCCTGATGTAATAGCTTCACTTATTTCTCTGAGAAGATTAGTTTTAATTTGTTTTCGATGTTTTATTCTCCCTCCTGCACTGTCTGGGCTCCCTCCGGGATCTTTTTATCTGAGTAAGAGGCTCTGCGTCCGCACGGCTCTCACCAACTGTCTGCTCCGCCCGCGAAGGAGAGTTTCAGCCCCCGTTTCCCGGTCGAACTGCACCCGGGCCCCACAGGCAGCCGATGCTTCCCGTTCCTGAGCCTTACAAGGCTCTGCAGGCATCAGGTTGGCTCCTGGTTTCACCCTCATCGGGCACTTGCCTCTGCTTTGCCGACTCTTTCGCTATTTGTCTAACTGCTTTACGGCTTCCAAAATTTTATTGCTATTTCTTGTTTGCTGTCATTTATAGGTTCATGCCTTTTATTTATTCTTTTAGTGACATATACTTGGGTAAAGATACAGGGGACAAAGCTAAATACGTATGTTCGATCTGTCTTTTTCAACCAGAAGTCTCCTGACTTGTTTTTCTCACCAGGAATCCTTAAGTTCACATTTATCAAAAGCATCGCCGTAAGTCTTTCCTTTCACCATCACTCTTATGTATATCCAATTTATGTCATTCCCTCCCTTTAATCCCTGAAACAGCACTGTTCTTAAGGTGTAAAGAGAAATAGAGGCATTAAAGAAAAAAATCATCTAAGTCCTCCCTCACACAAACACTATGAAGTCAAGTCGACTGTCTCAGGATCATTTTTCAAGATTTGATCAATACAACCCTCATTTTGTAACACTCAAATCAGAAATGAAAACCAGAGAGATCAAAAACAGCTAGAAAATTCAGATGCGCTATCACACAAGGGCCAAAGTACAGCAGAGGAGAGAGCATCTGTAAAAATCCAGGCATATTTTAATAGCTCTGTCCTCTACACTCCAACCTATTACTCTTTATAGGCTGAGAGAGCTTTCTCTCCATCAACAAAACAACTATGAACAGACTGTATCATTTATCAAGTGGTAAAAACATACAAGGAAAAAACACTCTATCCTCCTTGACTTGTTTCTGGATGTTCCCATGCACCAGCTAGCCTGGCCACCCGGGCACGTTCTGGAAAAGCAAGCGGGCACCTGCGCGACAGAAGCAGGTCACAGGCACCTGTGCTCCTCCCCACGGAGTAAAGGTGCCTCTCCCCCAGGACAAGGGTCTCCTGTACTCCGAAGAGTATTGTATATCAAAGGGAAGTTTGAGGACTTCACGTTAAGCCTGAGGGACTGAACCCAAGTGATCAGCTCCAATCCCACCCAGAACTCGAATAAAATAAAAGGAAATAGAACAAATACATGAACCTACAAGGAGATAAATAAAACGCCAGCAGATGAGGAAGGCCCAGGGTTTTCAGAAAGTGAAGTGCACGCAGAAGAACCGCGGTGGCTTCCGCGGCGTGACGGGCCCAGAGGAGGTGGGGGCCGAACAGTCTGTCGAGGGGGAGGCCGAGGAAAGCAAGTTACGTGCCTCAGGAAACAGAGACTCGGGGAGCAAGGGTGCCTGCGCATCGTGAAGGTGGGGTGAGGCTTGGGGTACAGTAAGGGCATGGGTTGAACGTCTGCAGAATGAGCAGCTGGATGGATAGGTCTCCACCCCTGCTCCTGGCAGCTAAGTGACAATCACTCCTTCACCCCCGCAAATGAAGGGAGATGTATATTCTTTGTAAAAAATAAACCCGTAATTTTAAACTCAGCCAAATCATCCATCAAGCACGAAGACAGAATAAAGACGCTTTCAAGTAGGTAAATCTCAAAAAATTTCCTCCGATACACAAAGCAGGACGCACTCCATCAAAATAAGAGCGTAAACCAAGAAAGAGAGAGGTGAGGGCTGTGGAAGACAGAAACCCTGGCGCGGGAGGGAGGCCGCCTAGTCCTCAGCGGGGTGCAGAAGGGGTCCCGGAGCAAGAGCCACAGGGCGCGCTCCGCGGGCAGCCCGGCCAGGCTGGTGCAGGGGGAACGTGGGTCTCGCAGGTGGGGGGTGGGAAACAGAGATAAAACTACACAGAGATGCTAGCTAGCATGGGGGGAAGTTGAAAGAATATATGAAAGAATAAACAAATAAAAAGAGGCAATTATTAACTCCTGGAATATGTTTAAAACCTGTGTGAGAAAGAAATGGAACCCTAGTATACAATCTGGCTCAACGATGAAAAAGTATTTGTAAATTTCTAATAAAGTGACACCCATGAGGAATTTAAACTTGGGCCCAATATCAAAAGAATTTATGCCAATAAAAAAAAAAATAAAAAAAGAGCAGGGAAGGGAGGGAGAACGCGAGGGAGAGAGACGCGCTCTGTTGACTCTCCTACCCAACCGGGCGGAAACGGAATCCACAACCCGGGCACGTGTCCTGACCGGCAATCGAAAACCGACCAGCTGAGCCACACCACTCGGGGCTACACACATCTTTCACTGAGCTACGCACATAAAAAATGTTACCCATTCTTCAAAAATTCAGTAGCAGTCGGACTGTGTTTTAGGACTGCACAAATGATCTCTCTCAAGGGGGGGAGGCCCTCGGCAGGAGAAGGGCTGAAGAAACGCTGCCAAGCCCAAAGGCCTGCTCCCGCGCGCGACTCTATCCCGACCACGAAGATTTCACGGTCATAACCTTTTCTGACCCGGTGCTATTTTGTGTTCTCGGATGGACGCGGCCCTCAGCAACAGCGACGGGACGCCCTCCCTGACTCGAACAGCCTCTGCTAAGCGGGGGCGGGGGGGCTGCAGGATGTCCCCCTAGGTGAAGCACCCAGGCTGATTCGCAGTCTCTTCCACCTGCAAAAAGGCAGCAGAGAAAGCAACCACTGGAACGCCAAGGCCCCAACGCTCCGCATGAGACCTTGGCCAGTCCTTCCTCCAGGCTTTGTCAGTTAGCGTTTGGCACTCGTCCCTAAACAAGGGCACGCAGCGTTTCACTGACCTTTCAGCCATCAGCCAAGGATTAAAGGAGCCCACGGCCTCGTGAGATACCATCCGGAGGTACTGCTCGTAACGGCTGCAGTAGTCACCGATGCTGTGTCGCATGCCAGGTGGGACAAAGAGGGCAGTTCGACCCTTTCTCTGTTCAGAATCTTCTGAAACGGAGATAAGGGGTGCTTCTCTTTTCTCCGAGTTCTCCGCTGTTCCCACACTCTCATCCAGGGAACTGAGCAAATAAAAATGACAACATTCAAAATCATCTGTAAGCAAGGGAAACCTGCCCACTTACCCCGATGGTTTGCTGCCCAAAGACTTTCAAAACTTGTGTTATCGCCACCCACGGTCTCCCCTTCTCACTGAACCAACCCCCCACGGTCAGAGCTCCTGGCGCCTGACCACAGAATTCTGCACACAGGCCTCGCAGCCTTCACCAGTGTAACCATGTGTGCCCGTGTGACGCTTCCGACCGTGAAGGCCAGGCTCCTTAAGACGCTACACGCTCTGCACCCATCTTACGAGCGCGCCAGTCCACGGAGCCGTCCTGAAGTCTGGCAAGATCTTGCTCAAAAGAATTTCTCTGTCTTGTGCCAACTGAAAGAATACGGAACTCCACAACATCAAAGGCAACGGCGACAGTGACGTCAGACGGTCTTGCTACTACTTACCTGGCATTCCAGGGCCTTTCTAACACGATGTTCACGTCTGAGTCTTTGCTAGCTACTGCCTTTGTGATCCTGATTGGACGAGGAGAGAGGGGCCTCTCACTTACTGCTGCGGGTTTCTGGTCTGGAAAAGGAGAGGGACAGAGTGACTGCCTGGGAAGGAAAGTCGACGGGCGCATCAGAGCCGCCCGGCGCCGGCGGCCTGTGAGGGAGTCACATGCACACCTCTTCAGCATAATGGGCTTAGCCAGCAGAGCAATGAAAAAAAGTTCTTGTTTTAAATGAAAAGGTGAATTTAAAAATTACAAAGACACAAGCCAATGAGGAGTCAGTTTTGAGAAACAAACTCCTCTCTAAGCCCCTGCCAGCTCTGAGGAAAGCCGAGGCTGCGCGGGTTCCGTAGGGCCCGGCCGCCCACTCGAGGGGTCTCACGCCGTAGGGTTTGTTGTTTAACCTTTAAATGGTTTGATTAGGGAGAAGGAGAAACACCACTCACACCTGAACACTTAGCGGGTTTAATTCGCCTACGGGCATGGCCGGGAACTCTGCACGACGGCAGTCAAAACGTTAACGTGTTAACCATGCCTCGCGGGCTTCACAGCCCTTTTGGTTCTAGATTATTTCTAGATTATTTATTATTTCAGGTGCATTTCACGTGCAGGGAGATCTGTCCTTCTCTTAGGCTAGGAGAATCTCGAAGTCAAACAAGTTTCTCTAACTCACTCACATGCTCGTGGTTTCTCTCCGTCAGAAGTGCAGCCTCAGTCAGTTTGGGTAAAAATACTGATGCGCACGATCAATCTCCGACTGCCCGCAGAAAGAGCACGTGTACGGAGGCCGCACAGTCCAAAAATCACTCTGAGTGTGGTTTTGTGATGCAACTGAACATACCATCTAAACAACTAGAAACATGGGTTTCTTGCTATGACTTCATAACTCCGGAATTAAAGGGTCCAAAAATTCATTCCAGCCCCTAGTGTTCTAAAGAGTGCCTTTCAGTGCACACCCAGGCTTTATGCACAGTCATGGGTGGGGACTAATCATTCAACTTGCCCTTGAAAAAAGAGGACACTGAGTCCTAGGTAAGAGTGTCTTTTGCATGATGCAACCTAACTCTGTGGCCAATGGCCAAGCCAGCAGCGAAGCAAACTGCCTGTCAACGTGTCCCTTTGCTCTGCTCCCATACAAAAACGGTGCTGAAATGCCCGTGGATTCACCGAGCCCAGCGCCAGCCCGTGCTGGGTACAGTGGGAAACACAAACGGATATGACAAGCGCTCTGGCCTCTAAGAGCCTGTGGCCTGGCTCTGCACACACAGGGCGTGCCAGGAGTCTATGGGGGTTCACGGGCCGGGAAGGGAGCCGAGTCCCAGGACAGGGAAGCCAGGAGGACCACGGCAGGAACCGAACTCACGGGGTCACGTGAGTCGGGCCTGAAGGATGCTCTCAACTGTTTTTTGAGGATGAAAATGGGGGTGGGATCAGGGCTGGGGAAAGGGTGAACACCACAAGCGAAGAATACAGTGCCTGAAAATCACAGGAAACATAAAAGGAACAGATCGGTATTGTGTTTAGATGGTCGATTCTTCTGGGAAAATCTGACACGGAAAGCACTTTTTCTGAGACAATACCCCACACACGTATTTTTAAACAATTACAGGTGACATAGGCTATTGTTGTAAATGGTCTATACCCACAGGGTCCCTCCCGTCCCACCTCGCCTCATGCTGAGATGTCTTCAGGGGCAATGTCCAACCGCACCCTACTTACCTCCCTTCACCGAGGAAGGGAGTGGCCGATAAGCCTGAGTCAAGCGGAATTTGAGTAACACTTCCGAGCCAAAACTGTGACGGCAGCCTAGCAACTGCAGCCAAAATGAGCGTGTATGAATTTTTACAAGCGGAGGAGAAAAGTGAGTCTTTTCAACTAATGGTAAGAGACCAAACGGATGTCCATTAAGGGGGAAAATGAGCCGCAACCACAGGCAAACTTTTATTCAAGATGAATCACAGACCTATGCGTAAAAGCGGGAACCGCCGAAGCTCCTAGGAGAAGAGAAGAGACTCTCACCTCCAACCGAGAATAGGAAAATAGTCCTTAGATCAAAGAAAACAAAAATGACAGAAGGAAAATTCAAAGTTCGACTTTATAAAAATTAAGTGCCTACTATAATGAAACACATGTGATAAAACAATTAGGTGAGGGGAAGAAATGTTTGCAGACGTTTAGCGGCTCAGTGGCTGCCGGGGTGACCGACTGCCAGTGGACGCAGGGCTTCTTTTCGGATGGCAAAAATGTTTTAGACAGCAGTGGTGTTTGCACAACTCCATAAATACACTAAAAATTCACATACCATAGGACAGTGTAGAAGGGGGAATTTTACAGCACATGAATTACATCTTAATAAAGTGTTACTTACAAAGTAACATTACATATATGAAAAAGAATGCGTCCCCAGAATGCATAAAGAATTCCTACAACTCAAAAATTTTAAAGAGTTACACAGAAATACTAGGATTGCAAAGAAACCTGTAAACGTCAAGACTGTAGGAAGCCGTATGCTTATTCAATCCCTATGAAACACATGAAAACTCACACTGGAGAGAAGAAGCCTTATGAAGGTAAGAAATTAGGAAAGCCTTTCAATATTCCTTGTACCTTAATAAACAGTTAAGTATTTGGGTACATTGTGGAGACGTCCACACATGTCAGAACGTGGGAAAGCCTTCCGTAAGTCCTCAAAGCGTACCATACGCGCACGGATTCACAGTGCAGAGAGGCCCTGTAAATGGTGAGGCTGCGGAAGAGGCCACCTAATAATTCAGGACTTAAAAGCCACCTAAAGAAGCACCGTCGAGAGAGGCCCTCAAATTGAAAGGGACGTCAAGAAAGCGTTCTTCTCCTCCAAACACTGGATGCATGAAGAGGCCATGCTGGCAGGGAGTTCAGTAGCTTGATGTAAAGGGGAAGGTCTTCCTTGAACTCTGACCTCTAAGGGAAAGGGGAAAACTCAGAATGGAAAGGAGGCCTGTGAAGATCAGGTCTGTGGAAAGCTTCTACCCTTCATTCGTCTTTAGCAGACGTTTACTGTCACACTGGAGAGAAACCTTAGGAACCTAAGGACTACGGAAAGCCTTCAGTGTGGCCTCAGGCAGGAGTCCCCGTCGGAGCTGACGCTGCAGGCGCGCCTTCCGAGAGTCAGGGACATGAGGAAAACCTCTTTAAACACTCGTACCTTATGTTACATGTGAGACCACACCTGGAGACATGCTAACAGGTATGAGGCGGCCTTCGGTTCCGGTAAGTCACTCACGGGGCTCAGGTGAGCACGCGGCAGGGGGCACGCACAGTAGGTGCCATGGCAGCTGCCATTCCTGTCTCATCCTTCAGCTGGAACCCAAACTCATTCTTTCCCAGTTTCTCTGTTCTAATAAAATCCTACGAAATGACAAGCACCCCAGAGGCGCCCCTCCAGCTCCGCCACGCGGATTTTGACGTGGGTATGTAGAAGCTTCGTCGCATTTCACTTCCGTGATACGGCCTCAGCCACACGAAGCCCTGCTGGAGCCATGTTTAATCTACATTTGGGTTGAATGTGCTCCATAATGCCATTTCTGTCCGTGTTTTTCCTCTGCTGCTGCCACTGGTCACGATCTGACCCCACTACGGCCAGAGCGGTCGGTCTTTATGGTGCCGACAGGGGAGCCTGTCCTTCCCTTTTAGCCCCACGCGCCCGGCGCTGCCGGCTGCCCGGCCACAGCCACTCTCCCGATCCTCTTCGCTGCGGTCACACAGGTTTCTCCTTCCGGGCGGCGCCGTGTGCCCTTCCTAAACGCCGATTTGGCATGGTCGCTTTGGAGAGAGGTCTGGCATGCACCTATCCCATGACCTGGCAGGTCGACTCTTAGACGTTTATCCAAGAAACACAAAAACATGTGTCCATGGAGACTACACATGAATATATTCAAAGCGTATTTATTTCTAATAATGCAGAGCTAGAAACCACCACACGCAGACAGACGCACAGGCAAATGGATAAACTAGGTGCGGTGGTGCACAGACGGAGCACCACTCAGCAGCGACGAGGAACGAACGACTGACTAGGCGTGGTGGGCCGCAGAACCGCTTCACGAGGGGTCCCCGTTCTCACCTCCGGAACCTGTAAACATTCTCCTCTCTGGCAGAGGAACTTTAAATTAAGGATCCTGAGATGGGGAGAGTATTCTAGATTATCAGGCTCCACCCTATATGAGACCAAAGCGTCCTTACAATAGGCAGTCACAGGAAGATCTGACCACAGAAGAGGATGTGACGACGGAAACAGAGCCTGGAGTGGTCGGTCCCACAGTGCGGTGGGCGGGCGGCCTCGGAAGTTGCCGACACCCCGATGTTAGCCCTTTAAGACTCAATTCTGACTTCCCATCTCCAGAAGTGTGAGAGAGTAAGCTTGTTTTACATCACTGAATCTGTGCTTTAACTTGTTACAAACTTATATTTGTTACAGTGGCAACAGGAAACAAGTAACACAGATAAACCTAACGAAAGGGGTCTGAGACAAAGAAGATACGCATGTATGATTCCATTTGCACAAGATTCTAGAACAGGCAAAACTAGAGTGAAAGAAAAAAGCACAATGATCCATTTATCAAAACCCATGAAATGACAGTTAATTTCCCTATATGTAAGTTTTATCTCAAAAGGAAAAAGCCATATATAATAAACTCTAGTTGTTGATACATATGTTGAAATGTTTAGGATGACATGTACTGATGTTAGCAATTTACTCTGAAATGCGTGCAAAAATAAGACCAACTGATGGACGGACAGAGGATAAGCAAAAAAATCCAGCAACGCATTAACTGTACAATCTGCAAGGTGGGTATAGTATGGGTGTTCACTGTAGGATTCTTTCAACTTTTCTGTATGTTTGAAAATTTTCAGGATATAATGTTGGGGAAAAAAGTACGGGGAACACTCACCATTTTTTGCCTCCTGCATCCAAAGATGAGGATCAGTATATATAATTTTATTATATCTTTGGCGAACCGTCTCCTGGTATTTCTTTAAAAAAAAAAGTTTAATTTATGAGAATAAGTTAGTTTCATTACAAACCAGAGCTAGTAAGAATGTCATAGTTCAGCAGACATATTTGATACTGACACGCTGCCAGAAATGAGCACCTGCCAGGCCGGGAGGTGATTCGTTTATGAGGTGAGGTCAAAAATAAAATGAAGCAATTAATCTACTTAACCTAATCTAGACTAGAGCTTGCTGTGATGAGGGAACTATGTCCAATATAGTAACCGCAAACTACTGACCACTTTGGCCACCTAAAATATGAATGGTGTGTTTAATATTAATTAATTTACATTTAAAGAGCCACATTTGGCTACAGACTACCATACTGAGGACTTGAGGACCGTAGGTCTCCACAGTTACCCCCAAGACTAGGAAATCAGTTACAAGACTAGGATAAACAGACAACTTTAAATTTTCAAAAAGCAACACAAAAATTGTCTTTCCTATAATGTTTCTATTTAGAAGCAAAGCTAAAATGAGATTTCATCATGGTGCAGTTATAAGGAAAACAATGAATGGCTGGTTGTTGGGGGACCTGGGTGGATTCTCATCCTAGCTCTGGTGGGAATGTTTTTGTGACCTTAGCTACATCATTTACTTCCTTATTGGGTCTCAATTTCCTGCTCTGAATGATCCTCAAGTTGGATTGGGTAATGTCTGAGACTGAACGTTTTGAGAAGAGCACTGTAGAGGAGCCCTGTGGAAATTAAAGAAGGAAAGCTTAGCTGTGATGTCAGGGTCACGTGCTGGCGGGGCGGAAAAGGCAAACTGGCAGCATTTATTTACAAGCTGGGGATGAAAAAGTCCACGGTCCTGGCACTTTTTGGGATCACGTATCAGTGACGCCGGGGACACTGACGATGATCACTCCCCGAGTTGTGTGTTGGGCACTGAGCTGCCAGGGGCACGATGAGACGTCCTGCCTCATTTTATCTTTAACAACACTCTACGTACTGGAGAGGGTAGAGACTTTATCAAGGCCATACACTTGGTTGGCAGTTGAGCCAGGATTTACGAGGGGGAACCTCAAAAAAACCTGGAATTTATTTATAAAAAATTGGGTTTTTATTGTTACATATTTACACTTGAGTCACCTTCAAAGTACTCTCCATTCGATGCCATGCAGCTATGAAAACATTTTTTCCACTGCTCCAAACAGCTTTTAAGCGCGTCGATTTTGATGGCTTTTAGTACTTCTGCCGTTTTGTTTCACCTTTTCCACATCGGCAAAATGTTTTCCTTTGAGGACTTTTCTCATCCGGGGGCAAGAAAAATGCAGGTTGAGCCGGGCGAGTAGGAGGGTGGGGCACAGTGGGCACGCTGTTTTTGGTCAAAAACTGCTGAACACTCAGCACGGTGTGGGCAGGTGCCCTCGTAAATCACCCATCATGACATGGGCAAGCAAACACAGGCCCATTCAACACTCCGTCAAGCACTTCTGAAAGTGTTCAAAAAAAATTCATGGAAGCTGAAGGCAGCCGCTCACACCGCCAGCTGGTGCACTGATACAGACGGGCTCCAAGGGCACTCGCCTAGCGGGGGACGCCTGCCCTACAAGGGACCCAGAAGATAATTCCAGCTTTGGGGGGGGCTTCCCCCTCGTAAAACCAGTGGTATGATTCTGAAGTCCTAGCTGCAGAAACACAAGGAGGACCCACACTTAGCAGAGCGGCCCACTGCAGCCAGCGGCGCCTGCGGCCCAGGCCTTACTTCCATCTCCTGCACTCGGAGCATCATCGTCTCCAGGCGCGTGCCGTCCTCCACGGCGGTTGAGGTGTCAGGCTCCAAGACCTGAGCATGAGTCACAGCCCAGAGCTCACGAGTGGCATCTTCTAATACATCATCCAGCTGATGACCGCTGGGGGGCACCCGGTCGGCAGCGGTGGCCTACAAAATGGGGGGCGGGGGGGTGCAGTGAAGGGGTCACACAAAGGCTACAGAGGAACAGAAGGCAAATGCTGATCCCAATAAACCAACCAATGGTGATCCAACCGGTACAGTTTCTATGCCAAGTTAAACCTCTCCTTAAGGTAGTAAATATAAAACTTGGTAACACCAGCACACTTTCCCCCACAGCCACCCAAATGGTAGCGCTGACCAAGTAACGCTGTTATTGCCCGTTTAAGTTGTCATCGCCTGTTCTGACAGTCGGTAAAGAAAGTGTTTTCCTTGTGCCACACTCAGAAGAATACCCAACATTTTACCCGTCGCATATGCCAGAGGATGAACCTATTCCTTTTTGGTTCATGCCATCGCACAGTCCATGACTCTTCCCTTTGCGTGAGACCGGCCGCCTACAGTGCCGGAGGGCCCGGCCGGCCTTCCCTGAGCTCCTATACTCGGCGTTCGCACAGCACTTCAGGGTCTGCAAAGCGTTTTTATACGCGCTGTATTTTTTTATTCTAATGTATGTCTCTATATGCTTATACTGTCTTGTATGTCTATAATCTGCTCTGAGAGAGGCTTTGCAAAAGAGTATCTGGGGAAATGATCATATCGGGCTTTGGAATGAGATATTTCTGGGGCTAAATCCTGGTTCTGCTCACAGATACGCCTGCAACTCTGGGCAAGTTTAGTTAACCTCTGGGCCTCAGTCCTCTCATCTGTGACATGAGAACAAAAATCTCATGTGTCAGACTTGTAAGGATTATACAAGCACTTGCATATCGGGACACAGCGCAGTGGCGGACCAAGTAACACACTCAATGGATGTTACCGCCATAGCCAATTTAAAAAAACTCTCAACAGTTCACAGAAGCGGTACATAGTATTCCTGACACTCCATTCTTTATACCGATGAAAGTCACACATTATGCCTCCTACTCCCTGCGCCTTTCCCCCCATGCTCCCCCCACACCTTTTGGCCGATAACCCTCCGTGTGACCTCCGTTCCTGTGATTCTGTTCCTGTTCTCGTTGTTTGCTCAGCTTGTTTCTGTTTTTTAGGTTCAGTTGTTGGTAGTTGTGAGTTTGTCGCCCTGTTCACCGCACAGGCAGCACTGACAATCACCTCATCTTTCCTTCTGATTAAAATGCCATATGGAGCTGCCTTCCTAGGTCAGATGTTAGCCTCATCTTTGGCTAGGACAGAAAAGTGTCTCTCGGTGGCTGTGCTGCACAAACCCCCAGGCCACGGCACACCCGACTCGTCAGAGCTAAATGCAGACTTTCCGTTTCCAGTCTTAGAAGCAACGCCTTACGTGAGATTCTTTCACAAAATACTGGTACAATAAACTTAAAATCACAAAGATTACGAAAATACACTGCAGCCGAAAT
The DNA here is from genome assembly GCA_004026545.1 of Mormoops blainvillei. Lineage (NCBI taxonomy): Eukaryota > Metazoa > Chordata > Mammalia > Chiroptera > Mormoopidae > Mormoops > Mormoops blainvillei. Next base: position 14,837 of record PVJD01012451.1, on the reverse strand, counting down.
ACTGATTGACAATTAAAATAGAGATACACTCTTGAAATCTACTTTCTTCCTTCCTGGTCCTAAGGTCGCTGGACTGGCGGGGCTCTGTTCCAACTTCCTTCTAACTCTGAAAGCTGCCCACTGGCCCAGGGCACACAAAGCAGCGACTTCTTTCCAAGCTCCGCAGACTCAGCGGATGCAGTCGGCCCCGCCCACTCACAGCCCCAGGCAGGCAGGAACTCTGCTCCCACAAGTTCTCCAGAGGTTGGGCAACCACAAAATATATCGTCTTTCCCCCCGAATGCTATCATTTTTTCTTCGGCAACCTTTTTTCCACGCTCGGCCAGTACTGGTCATTACTGGGCACTCGGCACATGCCGGCCTAACAGTAATGATTAGGTTCTAAGTATAAAGGAAATTAGGCCGGTAATGAGCAAAACTAGGCTGAATGAAAGGGAATGAGGACAGCCATTCTTCTGCTGAGGGCCGTCAGCGGTCAGGGCCGTGCAGTGCGCCCACATGCTGTCATCAGCAGGAGGGGAAAGGGGCCGCTAACAAAAACCTGTGGCTCTAGAGGTTTCTGTGAGCTGTTTGCAAGGCTGATCTAACTCACAGTGCTAAATATACACTGTAAGAATTAACACACCAAATATGAAAAAGAGCTGCCACTTCTTGAGTAGGATAATCTAGTGTTTGCGAAGTAATGTGCACGTCGGTTTCCTTACGACGGCAGACACGACCGCACGGTAACGGCACACGCACCTGCTCTGCAGGCTTGGCTGCCACCGCGTTCGCCGACAGCCGATCCTCCAAATGCGTATCCGCTTCCAGAGAAGAATTGACTCTCTATTAAAACAGACAAGCACGTTCATGAATTATAAAAATGTAAACCCATGTTAGTACGAATGAATTCTGTAGCAGAACAACTTCTGTGAGGAGCTGTTCATCAGCTTTAGCTACATTAGGCTTTCCGCAGTGACTCAAAGCACTGTCTTCATGGGAATGGACGCCATGTGCTCGTCTCGGCTTTCTGCCCCCTTTCCTCCCTCAGCTTTGTAAACATCGCTGGAGTAGCTGTGTGTTTCTATGCAATTACTACACTTCTCTGTTCCACGATGAGGAGGTTGGACAATTTGGTCTCAAAGAGCCCTCCCAGTTCTATATTCCTGAGATTTCCATGGACCCTAAAAATAATTCGACACTTCTTCAACCAGAGCTACAGAAAGTGAGTGACCTTTTCAGGGACCCGGAACGCCATTTGTTCCCTTTCAGAGAATAATACTCTTCTGTGGCCTCATCTGCGCCAACAGACGGTTCCTCTCCAGACGCATCGGCAGAGTCTGGCCACGGCGCTCGGCCTGCTGCCTGGAGGAGGAGGCACAGCCTGCTGGTGGCACTGTATTCAATTTCACCTCCAAAGGAGTCCTGGTTTGAGCGCAGCGGCTGTGCTAGCATCTCTCTCCTTTGGAAAACCAGCGTCCGTCATCTCGAGCCACCGGAGTGAAAGAGCACCGGGTCAGAGCGGAAGCAGCTGATTAAATGCATCACCACCGAGCGGTCTCTTTAATTAAGAATGGGAATTGCAATCTGAACCCATCCCCCAAACTAAAATCTCACCTTTCTGAAAAGCGGGGCGTCTCTCTCCCCTTGTCTTTACCCCTACCCACCTCAGCAGCGCGTGCTGGTCTGTGGGTGCCCGCAAGGGGACCTCGCAGCGGTGCGTCCCCGCTGTGCAGCCCAGCCCAGCCCAGCACCGCCGCCCCAGCTGCCAAACACTCGGCCCCGCAGAGGGTCAGGGTGGCCTCTGTGGCAAGTCTCTTTATTCTAGAACTTCCAAAAGGCCAGCAAATGAGATGAACTGGATCACCTGAGCCTTGACCAGAAGAGGCTTCAGACGCTCCAGGACTTCCTTCTCTACCTTGTCTGCTAACTGGGTGGCAGAAACACTATGTAGAAATAAAACAGAAAATTAAAATTAAAAGCAAGAAAAGATCCTATTTTGAATATTTATTTACCACTCCCTCCAGGTGCAGGAAAAATTAAAGGATTATAAACCCACAGAGCTTCCCTACTTTTAATGGCCGTACGGGCCCCCAGGGGTCTCGTTACAACTCAGATTCTGATTCGGTTGGTCTGACGGAGGCTGGAGACTCTGCGTCTCCACAAGCTCCCAGCTGACTGCAGCACTGCTGGTCCCGGCTCGAAACACCGGGCAGGGCAGAAGGCTGAGCAAACGAAGCTAACTGTGTTCCCTCCCCAAACTCCGCAATCACAGGGTTAGACGTAAGACCCACAAAGAGAAGGAAAAAAGTGGTGCCGGGGAGCAGAAGGCCGAAGGGAATAACTAACTCGGCTGACCTGAGAAAGCTGGATTCTAAGCCAGGAATGGGAAAAACTGAAAGCCCACACAATCCGCACTCCTGACTTCTACTGGCAGCAGGCTGGCGGCGCCGGCTACGTCTGGGCCTGACGGTGCGCCGGGAGGACCAGAATCAAAGGATGCCTGAGAAGTCAGATTCTCTCCAACTCTGTAAGAAGTCCGTTACACACTCTCTGCAGGGGGCTCTTGGCTAGGGGACGCCAATCACAGTTGCAGCAGTGGGCGCGCTACCAAAAAGAGGGAGCGCGCATGCGCGCAGAGTGCCAAGGGCTGGGACTGCAGCCTCCTCTTAAGGCACTGGCATCTCGGTCCCTTCCCTCCAGCCAGAAAATCAGAAGACTCTTGTCTGGACAGTCTGATCCCCGCCACCCCCCAAAGGAGAGACCTGAAGTCCCGCATGAGGGTCCTTGGCAAACAATCCACCCAGGTGACACTAGGCTAAGGCTCACACCCAATAACCCTTTCAGCATCCCACCAACGGAGTCTAGAGGACAGTAAAAAACAGTCACCGCAACTGTCCCCACAGCCGCCAGGGCTCCCCTGACCTCCCGTCTTGGCTCCAGTGCGGGCGCCTCAGGCGACTTCAAAGTCTTTTAAGTAGCCAGCCAATAAACGTAGAAAGTGTGACTGCGCCTTTAAACAATTTCAACTAGTTGCTAAAATAGCTAGACGACGGGAACAGGCCTGCTTTATCTTTCCCTACCTCAGAAACACGCGCTTACCTCTGTTTTGGCATTCTGTCTGCTTCCTCAGCTTTTAATTCCTCAAGTTCCTTCAGTCTTCTGGAAGTCTCTGCATCGAGCCAAGCGAGTCTAGCAGACGACACAGAGAGTCAGGCCGGTTCTGCCTCGGCCCGCAAGAGGCGCGCACCACAGAGAGCCGGGCGCAGGGCCCCCCGGAGTGCCGGGCCCGGCTCCACCGGGACGCGGGGGTGACTCGACCCCCCGCCCCGCGAGGCCTGCCGTGCAGCGTTCCGAGCGCAGAGCAATGAAAGGCTGCTCGCAAGCACTCCTAGGAAAACCGGCCACGGCTGGACTTAGGGTTTTCTTGTTCGACTATAAAATAAAGCTGCTGCTGTAGCTACAAGTTCGGACAAAGACACGGACTCGCAGGGGAGCCCTGGAGGCACGGTGAAGTCCAATAAAAAGAGAAAGGAAAGGCTCACTCTGAACGCCCTCGCTGCGTGTGGACGGGGTCGGATTCTTTCAGTTCCGGATATGCAAATATTAGCAAATTATTTACTGGCCCGTGTTCATTTTTACTGTCCCGTAATTTCAGGAATAATTTCAGCCTAATACATGCAAAGAACCCCGTTTTCACTGCTGTCCTCTCATGGACTGTTCTCACCTTACTGCCCCCTATTGAAGGCCTGCTCTTGGGGCCCTAATTATTCTCCATCTCTCCACAAAGACTACGCTTTTGCAGCAAGAAGTCCCCTGTCCCTCGTGCCTCTTGCTGACCACAAATAAGCCGGGGTTGGTATTCTTTTTGGCCCTTTTCTAACCGCCTCTGTGGCGCTCACAGCTGTACCACATACAGAACAAGCAACTGGTAGACAACGGACACACTGATACTTTAAAAAAAGTATTTTGGTAATTGTGTATTTTACTTATGCATTTACAAATATCATTGGACAAAATCCAAAGGTGCCAACCGCACCAAGCCGCCAAAGAAGCCCGTGGCACAAACAGGCTTAAAAACCGCATCCAACAAACGAGAAGCCCTCGCGGGAGCCCGCCCTCGCCCCCGTGGTGGCTCACTCGCAGCGCGCTGTCCTGCTGCCTCTCCTTGTCCGATGCTCTCCCATCGGTTCCGATCCCCACGCTTGCTCCTTGGGGAGCTAACCCAGAGCTCAGTCCTTGACCCACGGCCACACTCTGTCTCATACCTGCTCCCTTATAAATCTCGCCTTCCTGCGCGACGAATCAAACACCGCCTCAAAGGTGACTCTCCGCCCCACCTCTCCGACCCTCCTCCTCCAGCTTCAGTCCTAGGTCCTAAACTGCCTGCTGCTTAACCACCAGAATAACATACCATCGGGGCAGGCGGCCTGGGTTCAAATCCCAGCTTTGGTCACTGACTAACAGTGTGATCAGGGGGAAATTACTTAACATCTCTTGCTTCAGTTGCTTCATTTGAAATATGGGGGTAATGACAACAGTATCTACTTTACGGGGTCACAATGATTTAGAGAGTTAATACATGTAAAGCACTTGACACACACACAAATTTTGAATGAATAAAATAAGGAATAAAAAAAGGGTTCACTGTCTAAACTGCATAGTTTGACAGGAAGTGTTAATGATTTGCATTTAACTAACTTTATACACAGGAAAGAGAAGAAAGTTCAATTTGGAATCCACGTGAAAGGGCCCTTACACTTTCAAAGGTCTGAAAAACACCAGCACAAACCTAGTTGCTTCATGCCCAACGGCACCTGTCACGCGGCTGTCCTCCTCCGTACCTTCCTGCCGGACAGACTGCTCTTTTGTGGCGTCTCCGGGGCTAGGTTTCACCTTTAGCCACGCAGCACTGCAAGAAGTGGAAAAGTGCATCTTTGGTCACTCACTCCACGCCCGCTGGCTCACCGACACGCGCCCGTTCGGAGAGGACGAGAGCGTTACACACGCGGCCATCTCCAGCGCACGGGCCCGAGGGGAAGCCCGGCGCGAAGAAGGGCCGGACCCTCCAGGCTTAGGCTTGGCATCAAAGCAGGGAAGTGCTCCTTCCGCTTCACGGGAGCAACGGTTAATTCAAACTTTAAAAAGTCAGTTACAGAATAATGCATAAACTTCAAGAAAACCCTGTTACAATACACAGGTTTGGGTCGCCAACTACCTTCCACACTACAAAGCGACTCCAGACAAGGGCCCGACAGCGCGCTCTGAGCCTGGGAGCCGCGCCCACTCCCCGCGCTCACCCCCCGCACACGCTCTAGAGGACAGTTCACTGTGTATTTAGTTGCAATAGCAACTTGAACTAACTGATGTTTACCAACTGAATCCGCAACTCTATACTAACATACATAAAAATAGAGAATTCAGAGGAAATGAAAATAAAAAAGCCCGTTATGAAAGCAGGAGGCCTGTTATCAGTCCCAGCTCCGCTACATAAGCAAGGCATCACATTCTCTAGACGTTGTTTCTTCAACTTTCAATTACGGGTTGATGGATTAGCAAAACCATTCACTCAGGGTCATTCAAAGTCTTAAGGGGAATCCACCCCACCAGGCGTCTTACCCCGTCTTCTACCAGCCTCCCAAGAGGCAGGTGCTGAGGGTCCACTCCCCCGTCGGCTCCCCACATTTCTCCCTTTTGCTGCCCTCCTTTCACTGCTCTGCCTCCTGGTCCTTCCCATTCAATTCCCCAAAGACGATTTCCACCTAACCGGGCCCCGGGGCCGCTGGCGGACGACGCCTTCTCTCTAGCTCTGCAGAACGGTGGCTCCTCGGTCTCCATGTACTATGAGTGAGGGTGACGCCACGCTGCTATCAGCGCTGCCCTCACTGTCCCCTGCAGTCAGCACAAAGTCTGTGCGACTTATATCTATAATTCGTAATTAACCTGAACTACAAGTACTTTAATATAGTCATTCGCTCAGCAAAGACTTACCGAATGCCTACCAGGCTTCACTAAGCGTCAGGCACTGGGCTAGGAGGGAACATTCAGGCACAGGGAAGGCGCAGCTCCTGGCCCCAAATAACTAGGATCTACTGGGCCCAGTGAGGGCAGCCCGCGACCCTCCAGTCACGGGCACATGTCCACGAGGTGTCGGGCGGCCCGCGGAGGCTGCGCTGCATAAGAAGGCAGGAAAAAGGAACCGACGGGCTCCTGGACAAAAGTCCCTCATGCACCGCTCTCCCGACGCAGCTTTCCTTCTTCGTGGGGACTAAGGCCGCTGCTTCGTTTGCCCTAAGCAACAGGTCACCCCTGGCGTGTACAGGAAGAGGAAACTGCCGCACCCAAATGGCCCCTGAATTCTGACACACCATTTAGGAGACGCCGGCGGGGACGTGGGGCTTGGAGGTATCCAGGGCGCCCTGCTGTCTTTCGCAGGCTGTTGGCTCATTTTTAGCCTGGATGAGACTGTTGTCCGGTGCAGCCGGCTTCTGCCGCGAGGCTGGGCTGGTCTGCTTTTCTCAGCTTCGTGAAGGCCCTGTGAGCGGGAAACATGAATGAAAACGCCAGGTGGGCATCAGAGAAGCTCTGTCTTACCGAAGCTTCAGGCACCACCACGCCATTCGCGCACAAACTTAGCCTGAAAGCGCTGGGGTAGGAAACTGGAAGGGGGGGCGTAAATTACACTAAAACAACGCCAGTAGTGGAAGGGGAGGGAGGCATAAAATTGGAATCCCTCGCTTTGCTATCTTGTATATATTATATGTAAAATATATGTTCATATGTTTCCCCAATTAAACAAACAAACGCAAAAGGGAGGTTAATCCTTAAAACATTCTTGGTTAAAATATTTAACTTCTCTGCCCTGGTTGGTGTGGCTCAGTGGATTGAGCACGGTCCTGTGAACCAAAGGGTCACCGGTTCAATTCCCAAGTCAGGGCACAGGCCTGGGTTGTTGGCCAGGTCCCCAGCACGGGGCGCATGAGAAGCAACCACACATTGATGTTTCTTTCCCTCTCTTTCTCCCTCCCTTCCCCTCTGTCTAAAAATAAAATAAATAAAATCTTTAAAAATATTTAACTTCTCTGATCCTCATCTTCCTCATGAAAAATGGGAGATAATTTATTCACGAGTTTCCAGAAGATTAATGGGGTAATACAGGAAGAGTATGATGACGAAGGCAGAAAGGCATAAGCCACCTACATAGAATGGCTGGGGTCATATTAAAACACTGCAGAAAACGAGGCTGCCTCCGAAGAAGAGCACCAAGCTGAACTCACGCAGGCTCCACTCTGACTTCCCAAGGACCCCCCGTATGAGTCTGTTTGTCAGGAATAAAGACGCGACCCAAATCCACCATCTGGCATCGGCAACTGGCGGTACCTGCTAACCCCTCTTCCTGGGGCCGCCCAGCAGCACACAGGTCTGCAACAGAAGCCCCTGGACGGCGCCCTCAAACGGCAGCGCCCGCGCCAAGGGCGTCTAGACTAGGGGGCGGGCTTCTGGCCGGCTCTCCCCTGGTAGGGCCTTGCGTTAAATTCTAAACAGAAGCTTAAAATGTAGTACAGTTCCAAGTCAGCTGGCTTCCAGAGCCGTATCAGAAAAGACTCACCCTGGGGTGTCTTTTATTATTAAGTAGTTATTATTTATCGCCAAACCTTAATCCCCTCAAACTTCGCACTTTCAAACCGGAAGCGGAGAAAACCCGAATTTTAAAATGGCTGGCCTGATTAGGGCCGTGGTGTCAAATAAGTTAGGGTTTTAGCAAACCAGGGTGAGAATGCCCTGTCCTAGCAACAATACTAACACTGCTATTTTTGCTGAGAAATCGAAACGGCCCAGAGCTAAGCCAGGGCGGCCTAATTAGACGGCATCGCAGGTCCGAGAACTCGGCCCTGGCTTCTCCACCTCTTGGCAGCCCGCGTGAGGCCGGACAGCGTCGGGTCAACACAAATGAGCCGAAAGGGAGGAGTAATTCCGTACCTGCTGTAGCCTTGCTGGTGCCAGGGCGTCTTTCTTCCGAAGTGGCCCCTTTTCAGCGCCAGGCTTCTTCCCCCCGGCTCTGGTTTTTGGCAGGGCTAAGTCCTCTTCTCGGAGGCTGGCATTTCGGCCCAGAAGAGACGGAGCTTCTTCTGGAAGGACACCCGCGTCTACAACATCGAGCTCAGCCTCCGGCCTCGGGGTCACCGGAAGCTCTACAGCAGGTTGGTACTTATCTACAGGGAAGATTTCCAAAGGACAAACTGAGAAAAACGTTATTCAAGTCGAGCGGGAGAGAATGGTTATCTATAGACAGATAAGCCCCGAACACCTGTCCCGGCCCTGTTAAAAACTGGTCTTGTTGCCAAGGCTACTCCTCATCCTCTCACGCCTACTGCGCTTCGACGAGAAGGGCCCGAGTGCCATGGCCGGCTCCCTGACTCTCCTCTCCCACCTCTACTCACTCGCCTGGTCCCTCGGACCTTAATTCTAAAATCGCTCTTGTCCTCTTCTCTGCCGTTCCTTCCCTTCTGTGACTACCCAAGGTCAGGTTTGCAAAACCTGGTGACCGTAATAACAGCATCTCCTAACCAACCCCTCCTTTATCTTCAATCACACATTCAGATGGCTACCAAAACTGTTTTTCCTAAAATGTAAATATATAAATGTCACTTCTTGAAACCTTTGATAGCTCCTAATTTGACACAGGATAGAGTCTGAACTCCATACATGACATTCAAAGTGCAATGGGAAAAAAATCAAACTGCCTCTTTTTGAAGATGATATAATGCTTTCTGTATAGAAAATCAAAAGAGCAATTACAATCAGGAAGAGAGTTCCACGAGGTTTCTGGATAAAAAAAGAAAAACATACAACAGATCAGTATCATTCCCACACATCAAAGTAACTGGAGAAAATGTAACAAAAAAAATCCTATTAACAGTGGCAACAAAAACTATAAGGCACTTAGGAAGAAATCTAATGAAAGATATAAAAAAAAAAAGAATTCAAAGGTATTTTTAAAGACATGAAAGAAAGAACATATGAATAAATTAGTTTCATAAATGAAAAGAATACTGTAAAGATGTCAGTGGTTCCCAAAGTAATCTATAATTTTCTATGCAAATTCAATTAAAATACCAACAGATTTTTTTTGGTGCATCTAAACAAGCTGACCCCAATATTCTTATGAAGAGTAAAACCCCAAGATAGCCCAAATAACTGGACGAACAATAACGAAGTGTGGAGCGGGGAGGAGTGGGGGTCCTGTTCCATCAGAGAGGGAGTGTTCCCGGGGAGGCCGCGCCAAGGAGGCAGCAGCAGGGAGACGCGGGACGTAGGCTGGGTTAGGCAAAGGCAGCGCCGAAAGCGGCGAGTACGCGCCCAGCCGCGCTCAGCAGTGCGAGGCTCCTCGCACCCACAGTAACGAAGTAAAACCGGACCCTGCCTCGCGTTCAACGGTCCTGAAATGCTAAATGGAGCCAAGACCTAACTGTGAAAGAACCTGAAAGCCTTTAGAAGAAAGTGTAAGAAGAATATGATTATGGTATCAGGACAGAAAAGGCTTTCTTAAACTCAAATATAATGTTAATATATTTAAATTTAACTATACTAAGCTGCAACTTCCCCTTGGCGGGGGTGGGGGGGTGGGGGGATCCACCGCAAAGTCAACAAGAGAAGCCGGAGTCTGGAAGCAGAGATCGGTAATGCAAATCATTAACATAGGATTAATATGCACACTATCTAAAAAATCCACAAATCTATAGAATAACCAATCCAATAGAGAAATAGGCAAAGGAGAGAAACTAGCACTTCAGAGAGAAACGGCGAACTGCCAATAAAAATACGAAAAGATGATCAGCAGTAATCAGAGAAATCCAAATGAAAACAACGAGGTAGCATTTCCCATTCGCCAGGCAGGCTGTGGGGAAAGTTTAATGTGAAACACCAAATATAAACAAGGATGCAGAAAAGCAAGGACGCTCGGTAAGCTGCCAGCGCAGGGGCGAACGGGCCCAGCAGCGCGGGAGAGCAGCCTGGTGGCCCCGGTGCAGCCGCCGGTCCCCCTCCCCGCCGCCGCCGCCGGTCCCCCCCACCCCACCCCGCCGGTGGCCTGGCCGCGAGCTGCGCGCTCGGCCTGGCGGAACCTGCACGTGCGCGCCCAGGACGGCAGACGCAAGGACACCCACCTCCTCACTGCTGAGAAAAGCAAAAACCTGGGCACCACCCAAGTATCTATCAATACGGGCTGAAAACAAGCTGTGGGGCTATTCACACAGGGAAACGCATTCGACAGCTAGGTTAACAGAGCAACTCACGCATCAGCGCGAACAAGCCACACGCCGCGGGGGCGCAGACTGCGGACGCATGCCTGCGGTAAGGCGTCGTTCGCGCGAAACCTGCAGCACATGACATACTCCGTGTTGCTTACGGAAAGGTACAGGGCAAAACAAGTCTAAAAGCAGAACGGGTCCGTATTATAACAAGGCGGGCAGCCTCTGGGGGGGGAGGGAGGGCTGCGGTGGGGGAAGGGGAATAAGAGAAGAAACGGCTGTGCCTGATCTGTTTTCTTTCTAGAAAAAATTCAGAAGCAAATAAAACAAAACTTTGAATTTGGTAAAATCTTGGTCGTGGATACAAGGTGTTTACTATTTTCGCTTTTTCTGTATGCTTTAAATAGTTCGCAACAAAAGGGAAACTAGGCGCGAACTGCTTTAGCGGCAGGCGGTCCAGAGCCGGACTCAGATGCCCGCTGCGTCCCTTCCCTAACCTGATCCTTCTCACGGCCATGCGAGTTACACGGCAAGGCAACAAAACTTGGAAGGAAAGGGTGCTACGATTAAGTCCTTGGCCTGTAATTTATAATCAACCCTCGCAGTTTACGGACAGCAAGACAGCTCACACCCCTAGGTTCCAAGGCCTTTTCCATTAGATTAGCATAAATCGACATGTAAATGCAGTAAGAAAGAGCTCCAGGGGCGGCAGAGTTTGAGAAAGGGCCTGGCGGGCAGTGGGGAGGGAGCCGTCGCCCTCGTATCTGAGACGTTACACCAATGCAGCCAGCCACTGCAAGGGCATCCGAAAGCCCCTGCAGAGCTGCGCCGGGCAACAATGACCCGCCCCGCCGGCGTGTAACCGGGCTCACACAGGAGTGCGTCCCAGAGGCGAAGGGCAGGGAGAGGGCTTCCTCCCGGGTAGCTCCCTATGACCTTCCGCGGGGTGGGGAGGGGAAGAGGAGATCTTAGGAAGTCAGAATGAAGGAACTGAGTGACATCTAAAACAAGCAGAAAATGTAACCTTCTGAAATCCAGGGCACAAGGGTAAGAAGAAAAACACAAATAAAATAAATAAAAACGAGAGGGCTGCCACCCACATCCTCCCCATGAGCAAACGTACTGAGTTTGTAACGTGGCTAACTTTAACCACATCTCCATTTGTAGCATGGACGATAACCATGGTTATTATTACCTCTTCCACCTGCACAACACTTCTGCAATTGTAACATAATTCACATCGAGCCTCTGCATGACACACAGCGCAGGCAGGACAACGATGACCATAATTTTCAGGTGAAGAAGTAAGCGTTAAGTGCTTTTGCTCAAGGCCCCGAGGTCCGCGGCGGCCAGTGGCCAGCGGCGCGGAGCTGATCCACACGAACGCATCCCACACCTAGCGGAACGCATCCCACACCTCTCTCACTCCCGCAGGGCCGCACGGCTCCAGCGTTTAAAAACTGACCGCCTCATTTTTAAATGGCTACCAAAGACTTGCTTTCTGTTAGAACATGCCAAACAAAATGTAATCTTTTCTTGAGATTATTATTATGAACTGAAAAGAGCACCTAGCATTTTTAGAGCGCTTAGTAATTCACTAATTTGCTGCTTACAACAGCTAAGCCACACAAGATAAGGACTATTATCTCCATTCTACAGATCAAAAAATTGAGGTCCCAAGAGATTAAGCCGTCGACCTGCGGTCACGAAGGGGCAGGCCTGTGACTAGAGGAGAAGCCTTTTTTGTCAGCGTTTTTCCCAAGGTCGCCGCTCCTCCAGCTTTCCCACATCTGTCCGGTGGTGAATTCTGGATTAGCAGGTTTCCAACTTCTCTTCCTGAAGCTGGTCCTAATTTTTCATTACTCAGTTATGGGCACCTCTAATTTTTTAACTCATTTAGGAAACACATTTCTGTGCGCACGTGTGGAAAGTCCTCTACATTTCCTCCAGAGTATCATAAGTGAGCCCCCACCACTCAGAACTCAGCAGCTCAGGAGCATTTTCTTAATTCAGTTACACTTCTTCACTGAGTCTCTCACGTCAGCGCCTGGCTGTGCGTCAGACACTGGGCGGGGCATAAAGGACACGATGGCAAATAGGTGCTACGCTTGTCCCGAAGGGAAAAGGCAGGTGCTACATTAGCTCTAACTGCCTGCCAATAAGAGAGCATCACATTACGGTGGATAAACATCTAATAAGGATCCAGTAATTAGTTCTTGTTACATTTAAATCAGAGGTGGCGTATTAAGCTACTAAGATTCCACAGAATTAGTGGCAGATTAAGAAATAAATCAAATGAAAGCCAAACTAATATATAACTTTCAAATCGGTAGAAAAAAACAAAATGAAACAAGAAAAAATTTATTAATACAATAAATTACAACAAAGGGAAAAAGAAAATACTGGCAAATGAAAAACGTAAAATAAGGTAGAAAAAAGTTCAACTGTATCATTAGTCTCAGTAAATGTAAGCAGGTTAAATACAGAGCTACACAACAGAGTTAAAAACACCAACAATAAACTATTTACAAGAAACTTTCTTAAAATAAAACATCAAAGGAAGATGGAATATAAAGGAATGGAAAATGTTATTCTAAGTAAATGCCAAGCAAGTTCGGTAGACGAAACAATATTAATACCAAACAAAACAGAATCCAGAGTGAATGACCTTAAAAAAGACCAAGAGAAATATTTAACAATGACAACATATGAAATCAACCAAAAAGATTTAACAGCCAGGAATTCTTATGCACCTAACTGCACAATTTCAAAATACACAAAACAGAAATGAATAAAAATACAGTAAGAATTAAGGACGTATCGTGTATCAAAAGAGACGTTAATGTATTTTTATATCAGTCATCTACAGATCAGTAATAAAACCAGAAAACTAAAAAAGAAAAAGGAATAAAGATTGAAAAGGAAGAACTAAACCAATGGCTTTTTATAGATAATATGATTATATACATAGCAAAACACGAATAACCTACAGATAAATGATTAGAAATAGAAATAAACTAGCTTAGCAAGGTGGCTGGATACGAGAGCAATACAAAAAAATCAATCTTCGGTCTGTGCATCAGCAATATACACTAGACATTAAAATTTTAAAGAGGTATCATTTATAAGAGAATTGAAAACAGCAAAACCAGGAAAGAAATCTAGTAAAAGATGAACAAATCCATACACACACGCACAATAAATCACTGAGAGAATTTAAAGACGGCCTAAATAAATGCAGAGATGTATCCTTAAGCTGGAAGAAATGGATAAAGTTCGAGAAACATAAAATCTTCCAAAACCGAATCAAGAAGGAACAGAAGAGATGAACAGACAAATTAAAACCAGCGGAATCGAAGGAGGCGCCAAAACACTCCCGACAAACCAAAGCCCTGGGCCGGGGGCTTCACAGGCGGATTTACCAAACACTCAGAGAACTGACATCTGCCCTGCTCAAGCGACTCCAAGAAATTTAAGAGGACAAGACTTCCAAGCTCATTTTATACTACAAAGAAAGAAAATTATAGGCCAAAATCCCTGATGTACATACTTAACAATCAACAAAATATTAGCAAACCCAATTCAGCAACTCACTAGACAGATCATACACCATGATCATGTGGAGTTTATTCCTAAAATAAAAGGTTGGTATAATATCTGCAGATCAAGTAATGAGATATATCACATAAAGAAAATGAAGGATAATAATTGTATGATACTATCAATAGATACAGAAAAAGCATTTGACAAAATCCAACAGCATTTATGATACCAACTCTCAGCAAAGTGGGAACAGTGTGAACACACCTCAGCATAATATAGGCCGTGTATTATGACAAACGCAGAGTGAATGTCACACTCAACCAGGAAAAACAGAGTGTTTCCCTTAATACCAGGAACAAGACAGGGATGTCCACTCTCACCTCTCCTATTTAACATAGTACTGAAGTCCTAGCTACAGAGATCAGACAAGAAGAAGAAATAAAAGGCCTCTGAATTAGAAAAGAAGAACTAAAACTGTCATTATTTGCAGATGACATGATACTGTACATAAGGAACTCTAATAAATAGTCAGAAACCAGCTGCATTTTGTACGCCAATAATGAACTACCACAAAGGGAAGCTAAGAAAACAATCCCATTTACAGCTGCATAAAAAAATTCCTGAGGATAAATTTAACCAAGGAGGTAAAAGACCTGTATTCAAAAAACTGGAAGACACTAAAGAAAGAAAATGAAGAAGATACAAATAAATGGAGGCATATGCCATGCTCACGGAGCGGGAGAATTAACATCATTAGTCTACGGCCATACCACCCCGAACGCTCCCCATCTCGTCTGATCTCAGAAGCTAAGCAGGGTCCGGCCTGGTTAGTGCTTGGAGGAGAGACGTAACGTGATTAAAATGTGCGCACTGCCCAAAGCAATCTAAATTTCAATGCCATTCCTATCAAAATACCAATGGTGTTTTTCACATAATTAAAACAAATAATCCAAAAACGTATAAAGAACCACAAAAGATGCCCAAAGAGCCACAGCCACCTTGAGAAAGAAAGAACAAAGCTGGATGCGTCGGCCTAATTAACATTAAGCTACACTACAAGGCCAC
>PVJD01012450.1:0-39657 GCA_004026545.1 Mormoops blainvillei | reverse complement strand
TCTCACTCCTCTCCCTTTCCCCAACCTTATTTCGATTCCAGTACAGTCAAGAAGAGATGGAGGAAACTGGATATATCCCTAGTACCGTAGGCGGCCAAGGTGCCACCAGTCTTGTAGCAAGTACAGGGCAAATACATAAAAACAGATGACAAGGACTGCCCATCCATCTTTGAGAAAGCGGCAGAAACAGCTTTGACTTGTTTAAAAAAGCTGTACAGTGAGGGTTACATCCTGAACTATTCAGTGACAAATCCTGCCTATATATCAAACAAAAGCTCTTAATCACTTAAACACCTAAATACAAAAACATAAATTCCGCTTCCAGTGTGAGCCCTTGTCTTATTCATAAATCAGACCAGGAGAAAGTATGGGGACTTACCTTTTAGCCTCAATGTATATTTGCAGTTTGGATTTTTGCAACTAGTTGTTTTTTCTACTCCGAAATGTTTTCTTCAGGCTGCTACATTTTAAAGCTTTTATAAAACCAAATAAAATGTCCACATTTGTTTTGCCATTTGTCCAAGATAGATTACTATGCATCTATGCTAGATAGATTATCTAGTATCTATGTCTCAAATACTTTTTTCCAAAGGCCTACAACCTTCACACTTCGGATGAATGAATTAACTTTTATAAATATCCTTGCTTTGTTTTTTTCAGATTTGGTATTCTGTCCTGTATTCTTGATCTAGTATTTGCATAAATCAACATAAGACCTACACAGAGGCCATGAGGAAAACTGAAATACCATACAACACTTCCCAGTTGAATTGGAGACTAAATAATAAAAAAGGCAGTACTGAAATTTTCAAAATAATTATAATTATTCAGAGAAACAAAAAGAACTACAAATATTCCTGCTATTGGGTTGGCCATAAAGTTCATTTGTTTTTTCCATAAGCTGGCTCTACTAGTGCTTAGTAGTCTTTAACTTCATTTGAAACGATTTCGTTAGATGGTATTGTGACAGCTGTCATATCAGCGTGCATTTAAAAAAAACTTATCGCCTTGGCTGGTGTAGCTCAGTGGATTGAGTTCCGGCCTGTGAACCAAGGGCCGCTGGTTCAACTCCCACTCAGGACACATGCCTGGGTTGCAGGTCGGGTCCCCAGTAGCGGACGCTCGGGAGGCAACCACACATTGATGTTTCTCTCCCTCTCTTTCTCCTTCCCTTCCTCTCTCTAGAAATAAATGAAGTCTTAAAAAAAAAAAAAACAAATGTCAAAATTGGTGAATTTTTGTGTAGCCATTTTAATATTGAGGATGGAAGAAAATAAGCAACATTTTCAGCATATTATGCTTTATTATTTCAAATAAGGTAAAAACACAGCTGAAACACAAAAAAAGATTTGTGAAGTGTATGGAGAAGGTACTGTGACTGTTCGAACGTACCAAAAATGGTTTGCGCAGTTTTGTGCTGGATTTCTCTCTGGATGATGCTCCATGGTCAGCTAGACCAATTGCAGTTGATTGCAATCAAATCGAGACAGTAATTGAGAACAATCAATGTTATATCACATGGGAGATACCTGACATACTCAAAATATCCTAATCAATAAAGTTATTGGTGAAAATGAAAAAATGTGTCTTTTATTTTACGGAAAAAACTAAATGGGACTTTCTGGCCAACCCAGTATTTTAACTATGATGAGAAACTTTTTATGCAGCTAATGTCACTAAAGGGTCTAAACCACAGCATCTACACATCGTTATTTTAAACTGTGGATCCATTAAGCCATTCAGTTACAAATGATCTTTACAAAACAGCTCCCTTTAAACACTGACTCACACATTTCTACTTCTCTAAATAACAAAGCTCATGCCAAGTGCATCAAAGCCTTGAGACAAGACATCACTTATTTTCCAAGCATCAGAAAATGTTCACATTCAATTCTTCATTTTTATACCTGTAACTAATGTGTCTCCATATAAGGCTTTGAACTCATTGAATCTACTTCCATCCACAATTCTAGCAATGACCTAGGAGGAAAAATAACAATGTCCTTGAGAAATTATATCACAAAAGAATTGTTGCATTAAAGTTATTTATAAGGAAAACAAATTCATAGTGAAGTTGTAATTTTCACAAAATTTCACCCTACACAGAACACCTTCTCACTAGAATTTCACTTTACACACATGAAGTCATTCTGGGCTCTGACTTCACACTTCATTATAAAAGCAACAGCACCGTGTTGCATAACCGAGAAGCACAGAGACTCCATGAGCTGTTTGGCAGACTCAAAGTTTCAGTGGCTGTTCCAGTGTGCTGGCCTAGGGTCAGGGATTGAATCAGAAAGCAGAGTATAGAGCTTAGAGTCAGAAGATTTAGGCTCCAACTTGAGGTATCACATATGATTTGTGTGTCTGGAGTAAGTCATTTAACCCCTCTGAGTCTCAGTGCTCGCTTCTGCAAAGACTGGACAAAGTTGTGAAGACGTGATGACCTAGTAGTAAAGTGACCTAATAAAATAATGCTGAGCTGAAGAACCAGCTCTGACTCCCAGGTCTACCACTGAGAAATCGGAGTCACAGGATGGTTACCTAAAATCCTCTACACCTCAGTTTTCTCACCTGTTTTTTTAAAAATGGTAACACTTAAAATGTACTAACCACGGCACATTTCCTGGCTGTCATTAAAAGGCAGCTATTATAATTAAGGCTGAAGGGATTCAGAACAGGCCTCCCCAAGACATGCCGCTTTGGTTAGTGGATTATTTTGAGCTGAAGGCAACTGAGACCCTGCAGGTTCACGAGAAACTTTTGTTTCCCTTACCATCTCCCTTAAAGAATTGAAATCAGGGGCCTTGCCCATACTAAGAGTTATCACCAGCCTATCTATAAGACAGGGCAAAATTCTAGGCACTGAACATCTGCTCTTTTTTTTTTTTCCAAATTCTTACCTGAGGACATGCCTATTGATTTTAGAGAGAAGGGAAGGGAATGAGAGAGAGAGGGAGAGAAACTTTGCTGAGGGAGAAAAATATCAATTGGTTTTCTCCCCCACGCGTCCAGGAATTAAACCCATGACCTTTCAGTTTATGGGACGACATTCCAACTAAATGAGCCACACCGGCCAAGGCAGAACATCTACTCTTGATGTCCTGCTGATGTCCTTCCTCCCATCTGAGGCCCCAAGGCACCTTCCCTCATCCTTAGTTCAGAATGCCATATAAACCTCATTTTAACTTTCTGTCCCTGAACTTCTCATGTATGCGGAGTTTCTGACTCTCTCATGTATGTGTAGGTCCCATACATACATATGTAATTATATTTGGCTGTTTTCTCTTATTAATCTAATCTGTCTTGTGTAGATTTAATTATTAGACCAGCTAAAAGAGCCCTGGTGGGTTGAGGAAAGTTTCTTCCTCCCTGACAACTTTAATAAAGGTTCACTGACTCTGATATACTTGAAGGATCACCGTGTGCGTGTGTGTAATTAATCTAAAAGGAGTAGAAATTACTTAGTTCATCTTTGGGGTTCATCATTATATATCAGGACTATTTCAGAGTTCCAAACGTGAAGCTCATCCAAATTTATTCAGAAACTATTTTATATGATATACATTACTTTTCTATCTAGTTCGAACTTCCGTTTTCCTATTTACCATACCAACCTAAGCCCTCTTTCACAAGATGCAAAAGCTGAGAAATGACTGAATGCTTCCTAATATCCTTCTTTCCAAAAAGTAAAAGCTTACTTTGAATTATTTTTTAGTTATTTTCCCGAAAGTTCCGATTACATAAGGGAAATACAATTTATCTGTTCTAAGTGGTATGTACCTCCAAAATTGTACCTTGTAAAAACAATCAGCAAAATAACTACCATTCTTCCACACAAAGATAGAGCAACGCAAAGGGCACAACAGCCTAGGGTCACTCAGTGTGAAGTTACCTTCTACTGTATTTGCTTTACCATAAACACCGCCCAGCCACATAAAATACAGTAACTCATTTACACAAAGACTGAAGCTTTAGAAAGCAGACATATCGTATAGTACTATTGCTCTTGTACCTAGAAGCAGAAATCAGTGCTCAGAGTATCAACCCTAGCACCGCTGACTAGGGAAACAAGGACAAGAACTCGGGCCTTCTGATCCCTCTTCCAGTGCGGTCCCACAGCTCCACACACTAGAAAGCCTTCCGCACAAGGATACTTTGCTATTACAGGAAAAATAAATTATCATCACAATGGTAAACTGAGTTAACAAAAGGTAGAGGTCCAGGACTCTATTTAAGAAGTTAACAGTCTATCTTTATAAAATAATCTCCTTTAAAATGAAATGGAACTACCACAAAAGAAAGGATTTGCATCTGTCTGGCTCATTTCTGTGCTCCTGGTACCTGAAACAATACCTTCATAGAACAATAACTACTGTTAAATACATGTAAAAAGTAGTTTTTAAAAATTCATTCTTAAAAGGATGAATTCTTAACCATCTAGAAGACTTGGCTATCTGGAACAACTCATTTTTCAAGCACATAAGATTGTAAGTACCATTTTTTTTCCTGTGCCTATGATCAATTGAAAAGTCAGACTAAAATCCTAATTCTAAAAGTTATAGTTAACTAATAAGTCACCTTGCTAAAGAGGAGCTCCCTAACAATCCAGGATTTAAGGCTCTCCGACAATGCTAGGGTACTTTCTAAATAAACAATTATATGCATCCATAAATGGGATATTACATTCATCGATTCCTTCAGAAAAGTATTTGCTGAGTGCCTGCCATGTTGCCAGACACCATTACATAAGGAGTCAGGACCTAGCCACGGAAAATGTTTCATGAAGAACCTTTAAATAATGGTGAAATGTTTATAATTTAAACTAGAAAAGGTAGAATTTAAATATCTATATATGTATATACTATCTCAACTACAGAAAAATGTATAATACACATTAGTCAAAATACCAAAATATCAGCTGCTTTCTCTGGATGATGAAATTACAAGCAATTTTGTTTTTCTATATTTTCTACATTTTCCACAATTACTATAATAACAGGTTCATAGTGAAAGGAAAAGTAACAAAATGTTAAGATAGAGAATCTGGTATTACAATAATTTTCTAGCTTAAAAAGCATTCTGCCAGATAACAACTCTGAAGAAAGCAAAAGACGGCACGCTATCCGCAAACACTAAACCTGCTGCTCTACAGACTACCAAGGCTGTGCTGACAGTCTGTAACCATAGCGACACCTTCATCTGTAATCAAAAGTCTAATCTTTGCTATGTCACATTGATCTAAAAGGGTATGTGTTTTTTCTTTTGACAATTTACTGATCTTTCATCCATTTCCTAAAACAAGAACACTGAAAAGGAAACAGCTGAAAATTCTGAAGCTGTCCTACATCGTTCCTACTGTCCACATCACGGAGTACTATTTACAAACAAGCTAAGCTTTGTCACCGTGCAATGAAAGCTTTCCAATAATTGAGGACCCTCTCCTTTTAGTATATACTGTGTACCAATGAATCCTGCACTACAGGAAGATATTTCCCTTACATGTCACTCCTTACTGAGATCCAAAACAGTTCCTAGGCATGAACATTCTAAAGAGATGCCGGCTTTGACCACGGATACACAGATAAAGAGACAGCAAGGTTTACAGCTCACAGTTCCGCTTTACATACCTCTCGGACATCAAAGCTTCTCTTAAGGTTAGCACCAACTATTCCATACAGTTCATCAGCAGGAAATAAAGGATCTTCAGAAGGCTCAATGGTCACCTGCAGAAAATAGAAAAATCCTAATTAACCATTTTAAAAATATTATTTCAAAACAACATAAGCCAGAATGCTTTTCAGGAAAATAAAAGATACAAGAACACATCCAACTCACATCCAATTTTTTCTGATAATTTAGATTCCTCACAATCTTCCTAGTTAAGTGAAGGGCATGATTATCATCCAAAGCGTAGTAGTCACTGACTCCAGAGTTTCTAAAGAGTAGAGCACACTAAAATAATCAGATTAGAAAAAGGGAAATAATTCAATATCTCAAATCCCAAATCTCTCATCTAAGGATAGCATCATTTTTACTTCCAAACCACTTTAATAAGTGTCATTTAATTTGATCTTCAAATGTCCCTGGCAAACATGGTAATGTCCCTGGTATTATCCTGGTATTAAAAACAGGATAAACTGAGGTACACGCAGGAACCTTGCACTAGAACCACCAATAGCTGCATAAGAATCCATACCTCTATTTCTCGGTCTTGACCTCCTTCTACTAGACCATGGGGCCTTGGGCCTTGCTGATAAGGATTTCTATTTAATGCCCGTCTCATGCACCTCGAAACACAATTCTAGGTGATGAGGTTCAACCACAAATGGCACACTTTCATGATGATGTTGGTAACTACAAAAAGCATATCTAACTCAGCTAATGAAGGTGCCAACTACGGTCTCCGATTTCTGAAAGGCTGCTGAGCCCCTCCCTACAAAGTCACCTAAGAGCAAGCTGTCACAGGGTAACAAACACAAAGGTTTAAAGACACTGTCCCTCAGATCATAGGTAAAAATAGGTACTGATAAAATGATTCTGTGATAAGGACCATGGAAGCTCCTGTTCAATTTCAAGTTCAGTGTCAATGACATATGGACTTGCTCCGGTTATTAGTTCTTTTCTGATTAGATGGCTTGTTATTTCAGATGTAAGTGTACTATAACTTTCTAATAAGATATAAACAAAGCTGTAAAGTCAGGCAAAAACCTGAAAAAAACCAGAATTTTGGTTCATTTTATGAGTGAGGACTAAGCTGCTACAATCTAAATTTTGATGCCTTGTATAGGGAAAATGCCAAACCATTTGAAGACATTTCTTAGAAATGGGCTCTCACAGTAGTTCTGTGTCACTCTCCACTTCCAGACTGGGTGTCCCTAAAGTAGGGCAGAGACTACATTCACTCCTCGTTATAGCCCTCCAATGCCTTTGCAAAGGCAGACCCTTCCATTTCTTTAATATGATAAATTACAACTGACCACAGCTTTTAAATGCTTCATATATAATGTCAGCTACAATTGCTGACTTCTGGCTACACTGCAGTAATCAGAAAACAAACAGGAGCAGAAGGAACTGCTTCCAAATCGTTAAATATTTAAAATAAAATGCTTTCCTGGTCAGGTAGCTTAGCTGTTTAGGGTGAAGACCCAGTATGTCAAGGTTGTGGGTTTGACTCCCTGGACAGGGCATTCTCGCTCTCTCTCAAATCAATAAATTTTTAAAATTTTTACATTAAAAATAAATAAAATAAAATGCTTTCTTAAAAAAAAATACTACCTATTTACCAAAACAGCAGGAAAGTAAAACCTTTGATGAGGCATTATATTATGTAAGTCTTTGTGTCAAATTAATTCTTCAGGGTGACTAATCTGAGAGGTATTAATATACACTTATAATGACAGAGAGAACCTTTGTAAATATATATTTATATTACTTTGATTAGAGAGAACCCAAAGCAACTGGTGACTAGTAAATTTTATGACACTCTTCCCCCAAAAAGCCATCACCATCTAGTCACTGTCCCATGATTTTAAACAGGTTATTATTAATAATAGCAGTGGTAGTAGAGTGCTTAGTATGCACCAAACATTGTGCTAAGGCAGGAACTATTCTTATCTTCATTTTACACATGAGGAAATAAGGCTCAGGGGTGTTAAGTCATTTGTTTAGTCACATGGCAATAAGTGAGGCAAATAAAAGATGAATTCCAGAACCTACACCCTAAGCTGATATACTACATGGGCCCTGGATTACATCTTCTAAGCAGTCCGAAACTTCTTTAAAGGTAATGCTCCTCAAATACTATCTTCATCGCCTTCCCCTGGTGAAGCACCTGTAAATGGCAGCCCACTCTGTCCGACATCCACGCACCCTACTCTGCTTGCATCCTCTTTCTCTGCAGGATGAAACGCCCACTCGCTGTCTCCCTGTAAGTCAGTAAATGGCCAGCGAAGAGAGTCACGCTGCAGCTCTGCTCACACAGCTGTGCTCACCTCAACGAACAAGCACAGTATTCTGTTCAGACTTAGGCTGCAACTCAAGCTCCTCCTCTGAGCTTTTCTCCGCCTTCCTCAACTTCACTCCAGTCATTCCTTTAACCATCCCTCCTCTGGCCCAAGCCAGAAGCATGCGAGCAGTTTCTTTAATCCTTACCCAAGGATATTTTCATTGATCTTAACGGGAGAGGAAGGGAGAGGGAGAGAGACAGAGAAACAATGGGTTGCCTCACGTATGCATCCCAACCAGGGATTGAACCCTCTACCTTTTGGTGTACAACACTCCTAACAACTGAGCCACCTGGCCAGGGCAGCTTGCTAGCATATTTTGTAATTGTTTTTTAATTCATTCATTTATTTCTCTTAGCTGCCTAGTTAAATTATAAATCCCAAGGGCAAGCACTAAGGCTAAAATTCTTCTGTATTACTTACAACACTTAGTATTGGGTTGGCCAAAAACTCCATTTGGTTTTTTCCGTAAGATGGCTCTACTAGCACTTAGTTGTCTTTAACTTCATTTGAAACAATTTTGTTAGACTGTATTGTGACAGTTGTCATATCAGAGTGCATTTAAGAAAAAAACATCAAAATTGGTGAATTTTTGTGTAGCCATTTTAATACTGAAGATGGAAAAAATACACAACGTTTTTGGCATATTATGCTTTATTATTTCAAAAAAGGTAAAAACACAACTGAAACACAAAAAAAGATTTGTGCAGTGTATGGAGAAGGTGCTATGACTGATCAAACGTGTCAAAAGTGGTTTGAGAAGTCTTGTGCTGGAGATTTCTTGCTGGATGACGCTCCACAGTCGGGTAGACCAGTTGAAGTTGATAGTGATCAGATTGAGACAGCAATTGAGAATAGTTAACATTATACCATGTGGGAGATAGCTGACATACTCAAAATACCCACATCAATAAAGTTATTGATGAAAATGAAAAATGTGCCTTTTATTTTATGGGAAAAAACCAGTGACTTTTTGGCCAACCCAATAAAATCAATCTATCCACAATAAGGGCTCAATGGGAAAGAAATGAATGAAAAACTAATGCAAAGGTAAGCCCCTCAATCAGCTCTTCAAAAGGCATGGCAGGGTTCTTCGACAGGAAAGGAGAAATACTGTAACTGCCATCCTAGCTTTGTTTGTGGTCTGGCAGATCAAAGGGAGGGTTACTGCACCTGCCAGCCACTGAGCCTGATGGTCAGATACCTGCCATTTATGTCTGGGTTCTTCAGGGTATGATCCCGGGCCCTCCTTTGTCTATATTCACCTGGAAGTGCGCACATCTCGTCCCTTGGTTTTAAATTCCATAAATAAAGATCTCCAGCACTGACCTGGACTCTACTCTTATAGGTAACTGCCTCTTCAGCATCTCTGCTTGGGTGTCTCAAGCATCTCTAACTTATCAGGTCCAGAATGAATGCTTGAGCCCCCTGTAACGTCCTCAAGTCTGCTTTCTCCTTCCTGCCTTCCCAATCTCAGGAAATAAAGCCAGTTCATGTTATTATCTTTGTCGCCTCGCCTTCCTGCACCCCTTACATGAAATCATCAACAAGTCTCTCAATTACACCTCTAAAATAGAGCTCAAATCTGTTCACTCCACCCTACCCTCACTATCAGCATAATCATCTAAGCCACCAGCATCTCTCACCAGTGGTATTGATACAGCCACCCAACTGGTCCCCCACAAAGACTCTTGCCAACATTTCAGGCATTCTCCGTTTGGCAGCCAGAGGAACTTTTCTTAAACGAAATATTTGGTAATAGCACATTCTGCTTAAAGCTTTTCAAGTTTCCTAATTACTCTTAAAAAAAAGAGAGAGAGAGAGAGAGAGAGAGGGGGCCCAAAACCTTTAATGTCCTATTACGAAGATAAACAACAACACAACAATGGCAGTTAATATTTATAGGTACTTATTTAAAGCAGGTATTATCTCAAGCAATTTACATGTATCACCTCATTTAACCCTCATAAAATTCTAGGAGGTCAAAGGTCTTCTTACCCCTGAACTCTACCCAGAAGGGGTTAGACCACTGATGTGATGGAGCCAGCTCATGCCTGGTTCACAGGTGCATCTCTTCCTGATTCCACGCTCAGTGGCATCCTGCTGGTAGCTTAAAATTGGCTATGGTGGGATAATTTATACTACAGAAAACAGCAGAAGACACAAAGCAGGGCTTTTTCCGCTCCCCCAGGGAACCAGCTGTTAAACATTTACCTGCTACCAAGAGTTTAGCTAAGCTACTCCATGGTATTGCTGCCTCAGCATGCATTTTGCTTGGCCGAGAGGCCTGCAGGGACCTTAAACTGACACTGGTGCAGGCACAAGCCCTAAATAGCAGCTGCAGAGTCACGAGCAAATGTAAGCCCTGATATGACTTCCCCAACAGCCCTTGTGACTGGCAGTCTCCCCGGCCTCCCAGCTCTGTATGTAGCCTTAGATAAGGCCCCCAAGGGACTTACCAAAATTCCACCCTTTTGGATTGAACTGACCAATCCGGCCCTAGCCCAGGAACCCCAGAGCACTCCAACCTTGGGCCCTACTAAAAACATGTGCCCCAGTTTCTATCTCTCTCTTCTTCCGTCTGCACTCTGCCTTGACCTCCCCGTGTGACCCCTGGAAGCACGCCACGT
The DNA here is from genome assembly GCA_004026545.1 of Mormoops blainvillei. Lineage (NCBI taxonomy): Eukaryota > Metazoa > Chordata > Mammalia > Chiroptera > Mormoopidae > Mormoops > Mormoops blainvillei. Next base: position 29,021 of record PVJD01012450.1, on the reverse strand, counting down.
ACTTCATCCAGGACCTGTGAGTAATAAACTCTATTTCAATTTCTCCTGTGGTGTGTTGTTGAATTGCAGCTCACCAACCAGAGCCCTGTGCTCCACTTCACAAATGTTCGTTTGACCACTGGGTTTGAGCCACCTTCTATATGCTCTCCCTACATGGCTCCTTTGTAGGCCTTGCCACACATACACATTTATATGGATTTTTGGTCATTATTTGTTTATTGCCCGCCTCCCGGACTATACTGTAAACTCCTTGAGGTCAAAGACAATGCCTGTCTTATCTCAAATACCTAGAACAGTGCCTGTCACCTAACAGGCGCTCAGTGGATATTTGTTAAATAACTAATCTGTCTCTCCAGTCTTTCTGTAATGAAAAAAGTGATGTTCTAGAAAAGCAACTCCACAGTTCAAAGAATTGAACCCTAAAACAGGAGACTGAGAACAAATAAACTGTGGCAAGTTAAACACTTGGAAAAATACTTCAAAGTTTTTTAAACAAACAAGCGACAGCCAATCCTGAAAAGAAACAACTGCTTCTGTTTCACCTGCAGTGAAGATCGGCACCACCAAGGTCCTCAGCCGACACCTCTTCTCCAGTCGCTGCTTTAACCTACAACAAGGAGAAAAGTCAGTGGTGACATCTGCCCACCTGCCATACACAAATGTTTTCCTAAATGCACCTCTCCTAAAACTGCCTGTACCTACTATTCTTTCTTCCACAGAGCTAAAGGACATTTTGGTTTTTTATTCCACTTGCCTAGCAAGCCTAGATAATATTGTTTCCAGTCAACAAGTGAAAAATCTGAACCCCAAGTCACTAAGGAACTTGCCCACAGCCCCTGAGCAAGTGATGGAACTTGGTTTGAACCTAGGCATTTCTGACCAGAAGCCTGCTCTACTCCTCCGGTTAGGCTGCCTCCACACGCGCGTTGAACTCTTTGCGTCTGGGCCAACTGCCAGGGCTCCCTTCTCCCTCTCGCCCTTGTGGTGAATCCTGCTTATCCTTCAAGCCCCACCTGCTCTATGTGGCTTTCTCTGACCCATGCAGGCTTGTACGTCATTGATGACACTGCATAGTAAGAACAGAGCAAAGCTTGCTTATTAGTGGCCCAAGAGTGTTCCACTTACACCTGCAACATGGCACTTGCCAGACTGTGTTCCAATAATTTGCATGAGTCTCGGTCATCTCCTCTGTACTCTGAGTTCCTTAATAGTAGAAACTGTAATTTATTCACACTCAATAAATATATTTAAGTAATGTCTTTTCTTTCATCCACCTTGAAAATTCCAGTGACTATTAAAAACTCTAAAAGGTATAGTAACTTTAAGATGGGAAAAAATATTTAAGATTATTCATATCTAAGATTCAGCAGAATATAACAAAAAAATAAAAAAAGAAACCTCCAGTGATGAATTAAGAATGACTTAATTATAGCCTGAGAAATTCTAAACAAGAAAAATCTTTAGTGCTAAATGCCAACCTGATCCCTTAGGAATTGCTTATTGATTCCTACTTGTTTGAGTTGACTAATTTGTTTCTTTTTCTACAAATAGGAAAAGTTTTAATTAGAATAATGAACATTAATCTAAAATAAAGCATAAAATGACTTATTATTCACTACATCAAAAGCAATCCTAAATAAAAAATTATTCCACAGGGAGAGGTAATTAAAATTTTCACCTCAAATTATTCCACCCCCAGAACTAAATTTTTGGTCTCCTCTCAAAAAAATTCAGTATATAACAGCATTTGGTCCAGATAATAACTAATTAGAAGAGGTTTAAAGTTGTGAAAATGAATAAACAATCAATACATTATATTTATTTTTAGAGATCTGACTAAAAAATAAGGATTTTTCATTAGTTAATATTTGTTGAGCACTCACATCATGTTTGACACTGTGATAGGTGCAAAGATGATAAAAGTCAAAAAGAAAATTAAAATAACTTATTCTACTAAATCACACATTCAGGAGATAAACAAAAGACAGGAGAACAAAAAGCTTCTTCAAAAACTTGTCTTACCACTGCATTTTTTCAACCTGTCTAAGCTACCGAAAACTACTGCAACTCAGCCCCACATTATGCATGAAACCTACAAAGCCTTTTCTCAATTTTCAGTAAAACAGGTGTCAAAATTTAGAATTCTCAAGCAAATGAGGATGCTGTTGCTTCTTTTTCTACCCGTAAACAAGTTTTTGAGAGTGAACTCCTGAACGAGGTTCCGTTCTGTGACAGAACTGCAGACTTCCTCAGCTGCCAAGTTGTTTTCAAGGTACAGGTTAAATCTGAATCCACTGGTAACCGCTAACATTTAAACAAAATCTTCTCTCGAAAATACTTAGCATTATTCTAGTATTATGATGCTGCCTATCTGCCCAAAAAGATGTTTTTTAAATTTTAGTCATATCTTTATTCATTCTATTCATTCTCTAATGAAAAATAAACAAGAACTATTCAATGAAAGCACATACCCTTTACTATACTAAGATAAATTTTGAGTGAATTTTCTTCTCATTAAACAATGATTGCTGTCACATAAAGCTAGAGAAATGTTAAAAAATAATAAATGCCACAGGCTTTTTGAATGCCTTATGACTTTTATCACATTTGAAATGGCAGTTCCTCAGACCTGATCCTCAATAACAGTTATTAAAAATTAGCATTATCATTTGGAAAATACACTTACTTCACAACAAACCATGAGCTCTTTTTAACACTCTTTTTAATAAATTTGTGTTAATATTCCAAAACCAAAGATGGTTCTTTGACAGACTTTTGAAGCAATAAACTCACTTTCTGAGCTATAATTCACATATCACAAAGTTCACCGTTAAAAGTACACAATTCAGTGTTTTTAGTGTATTTACAAACTTGTGCAACCATTACAGCCACCTAACTCCAGAACATTCATCCCTCCAAAAAGAAACCCTGTGCTCATTAGCAGCCCCTCCCCACTCCACTGTCCGGGTCCCTGGTAACTACTGATCTACTCTCTGTCTCTATGATTTTGACTGTTCTATTTCACAGAAGTGAAACTATACAGCATTTGCCCTCCTGTGTCTGGCATAGTGTTTTCAAGGTTCGTCCATGTTGTGGCATGTGTCAGAACTTCATCCCTTTCTACAGCTGAATAATGCTCCACTGTATATAGATTACGGTTTTAAAATATGACATTTTCCTTGTTACCTATTTAATACTCTTGGATTTCACCTATAACGTGACATTTTGTTGTAAGATGCAGTAATCACCTACGTCTTCACCTACGCTCTATCACTGTGAAGTCCAGGGTCGCACTGTGCCATCAGCACATTACTGAAAAACCAGTGGAATGGAGTTGACCAGGGGGGTGAGGAAGAGCCAGGATGATATGATCCAGTCCTTAGTGCTGCATCACAGGGAGGTGACCAGTGAGGCTGCTCTGGGTCCTGCTCTCAGAAGGGCCCTGTGCTTGAAGCTTAACTTCGAGCACACTTCAATGGTCACTCTATTGAAATCCTAATTTAACTCTGAATTTGTGTTCTGTAAGTAGTCTGAGAGGACAATGGAGTGTGCGTGTTGGGGTTTACAGACTCAGCTCATAGCCGGTGTGCCCCCCACCACCTCAGTGGGATGGGTTCATGACTCCCTGCTTCCCTGCTAATGGGTGCCTGGGCCCTGGGCCCTGCCCTACCTTCTCCTCCCTGTCCCACCTTCTCATCCCTGCCCCATCCTAATGACTACTATATCTGCCTGAGCAAGGGCCTGGCATGGCATGGGGTCAGGGGTCAGGCATGCACACCACAGTGGCTCAGGGTGGAGCACAGCCGCCCCATCACTCTCAGCGCCAAATTATGTTTTCCAGCAGGTGATTCAGTGGGGGTATGAGCTCAGGGTTGGCCTTCTGCCCACTCCCCATCTGGGTACCAGGCACATCCTGATATGAAGGCTGCCCACCCTTGGGGATCATGTATGCACTGGGAGCTGGGCTGGTGGGCCACTGGAAGAAGAGATACCTGGAAGGGAAAAGATACGAAAGTTCCAGAGATGGATGGTAGTGAGGGTTGCACGACAAAGTGAATAAACCTGCTGTCACTGAACCGCATACTTAAAAGTGGTAAAAATGATAAATTTTATATTATATACATTTTACTTAAATCAATCAATCAAAACTGTTCTTACCAAGGGGGGTCCAGCCAAGAAAATGGTACCCTGCTTGCGTACAATGATGTTTTCGTCAGCCATTGCAGGCACGTAAGCACCTCCTGCTGTGCAGGAGCCCATGACCACCGCTATCTGGAACCAAGCACATAAGAAACTCATCAGGTATAGCCCAGGCAGTGAATTATACAGTCTTTGAAGCTATAGGCCCATAAACGCTGCCGTACCAGGGCATACTACTAGCTGGTCCCTTTACTTCATTTTAAAAGTGGAGTCCTCTAGCCCTGGCTCAGTTGGCTGGAGCATCGTCCCGTACAAAGAAAGGTTGCAGGTTCAGTTCCTGTCAGGGTACATACCTATGTTGCGGGTATGCACCGTCAGGGCATGTGCAGAAGACAACCGATCGATGTTTCTCATATCAATGACTCTTTCCCTCTCCCCACCCCCTTCTCTAAAAATCAATAAACACATCCTCAGGTGAGGATTTAAAAAATTAATAAATAGATACATAGATAAAAGTGGAGTCCTCTAAATATTTGGAATAGCTTCCTAACTTCTTTTATCAAAGCATTTTGAAAGGTTTACATCACACTTGTACAAAGTTTATGGACAATGTCCCTGTCAAAAAGAATGTCCAGAGAGACCAGTAGCCTGAACAACTAATGAAGAAGAAACTCACAACCCACTCATAAATTAGCAAAACTGTGTGAAAGGGTAACATTTAAATCTAATAATAATAACTCTCTAAACGATTGCCACTTACCTCACATGAATACTGAAATAATTCTCCAAATGAGTGCTGTTAACACTGCGTGTTACCCTGAATTTGACATATTCTAAATATAAAACTAATGTTAGCATCACAGTTGAAAATCTTGCTCAAAAGAAAGTGAAGTGTGTTGAAGCTGGGTGATGCACACAGGAGGGAGGGTTCATGGCACTATTTAGTCTACTTTTGTATGTGTTTAAAATTTTCCATAATAAAATCTGAAAAATATTCTTTCTTAAGATTATTATGACACAAAGAACAATAAATATGGCAGTTACCCCTAGACAGGAATAAATAATACCACAAAGAGAAATAAGAAAAGTATGTAATAGATATTTTCTTAAATTATCATATGAAAGCAGTTTTTGCTACTAATTCCAATATTATCAGTTTTCCTATGGACATACAAATATCTGTTCTGAAAAAAAAAAATGCCACACTAGTATTAATCCAAAAATGGGAGGCAGTACAAGTCAACATCTGTCCATCAAAATGGCTGTTATAGAAAGCACTTTTCCCTCGGCTGGTATAGCTCAGTGGATTGAGCGTCAGCCTACGAACCAAACAGTCGCTGGTTCAATTCCCCAGTCGGGGCACATGCCTGGGTGTGGTTCCCAGTAGGGGAGGCACTACAGGCAACCACACATTGATGTTTCTCTCCCCCTCTTTCTCCCTCCCTTCTCCTCTGTTCATAGCAGCACAATTTACAATAGCCAAGAATCGGAAGCAACCTAAGGCCCAACAGTATGAGTGGATCAAAAAACTATGGTACATTCACACAATGGAATACTACGCAGAAGGAAGGAAGGAAGGAAGGAAAGGAGGGAGGGAAGCAGGGGAAGAGGGAGAGAGAGAGAGAGAAAGAAAGGAAGGAAGGAAGAAAGAAAAAGAAAGCGAGTAAGCTACTATCCTTTGCAACAGCATGGATAGAACTGGAGAGCATTATGCTAAGTGAAATAAGCCAGGAGGTAAAAGACAGATACCACATGACCTCACCTATAAGTGGAACCTAATCAACAAAATAAACAAGCAAGCAAAACATAACCAGCAACATTGAGACAAAAAACAAACTGACAGTAACCAGAGGGGAGGAGGGAGAGGGATAAACATGGGAAAAGGAGAGGAAGGGTCATCAAGGAACATGCATAAAGGACCCGTGGACAAAGCCAAATGGGGGAAGAATTGAGGGTGGGGATTGAGGGTGGGGCTGGGGAAAGTGGTGGCAGGAAAATGCTGACAAAAAATAAATAAATAAACAGGGCAAGGCTAAGAATAGTATGGGAAATTGAGAAGTCAAAGAACGGATATGTACAACCCATAAACATGAACTAAGAGGTGTGGGGATCATGGGATGGAGTGCAGGACAGAGGGGATAAAGGGGAGAGAAAAATGAGAATACTGTAATAGCATAATCAATAAAATAAAACAAATTAAAAAACAATAAAAAATAAAAATAAGATAAAAATCTAAAAAAAAACAAAACAAAAAGCATTTTTTCCTATTTCATGTTATTTAAAATAACTGCAATATTTCTGTCAACACATTACAGCAATGTTTATCCCTTATTGTTTTTACTAATCAATCACCCAGAAGTTTGTTTTCAAAATATCTATGGCTAGAAAAACTCATGCCTGCGAGCACAAAAAAACATTGATTGTAGCAATATTCATAATAGTGGAAATATGCAAATAACCAACACGTCCATCAATACAATATTTTGAATGGCTAAATAAATTATCAATAAATAAGTTCTTAAAACATCTGACGCAATAATGAAATGTTAACACTTCATAAATCCAAGTGGAGGGTAGGTAAGTGTTTTTGCTCTATCATTCTCTGTACTTTCTGCATGTCTGCAATATTTTATGGGCTTTTTTATTAAGGTTCCATTAGGAGTAAAGGACATGACTGCGTCTTGTCAGCCTGTTCTCCGTACCAGAACACCAGATTCTGCTTAAACTATTTCAGTACTACATAAAAGTCAAGGAAATAGAGAGAAGAATTATAATGATGTAACAACCTAAAAAGAGGACACTTCAAAAGTAAGACCTATGGAACTAAACAAGCACAGCAGGGTTCCATGGCAACCATGGAAACTGGAAGGGGAGGAAAGAGTGACAATGCCGATGAGTATTCAGAGCCCACGGATGGGGGCTCAGAGGTTGGGATGGAGGAGACAAAGGCAGAGGAATTGGTTTGCCAAAATGTAGTAAGACAAAACTGAGGAAAATGATTTTGTCAATCAAATGTCAATTAAAAAACAAAACCATTAGAAACAATGAAGGAAATGAAACTGAATGCCATCATGCCATCTCAGGTTGGGGGAGAAAGATCTACAAATTTGGCAGAAAAGTCTCACAAGTGAATAGCTGACAGGTACTGGCACATCTATATCAGCAAATTTTACCATAATCCTAAGGGCACTTCAGATGCATCTTCTCCACAGTACCTCTGAAACCAAGGAAACCAACAACCCACTTCTCTGACACCAGCTAATAATGGCCTCCCAATAATCCCTGGCTTTGGTATTCACGTCCTGTGTAATCTTGCACCCTTGAGTATGTAGTGGATCTGGTGATGTGTTTCTATCAAATGGCAAGTGTCACTTCTGTTATCAAGTTATGAATACTGTACCTGCATCTTGCTGGCACTCTCTCTCCCGCAGCTGCTTGCTCACTGACACAGCCAGCTGGCACGTGGTGAGATGCTCATTGGAGAAGCCCATGTAGGGAAGAAAACTAGGAAGGCCTCCAGCCAACAGCTCACAGGAACTGAGTGGGGCCTGCAAAGAACTGAGTCCTACCAACAACCGTGTGAGTGAACTAGGAGCTGGATCCTTCCCAGTCAAGCCTCGAGATGACTGCAGCCACGGGAGCGACCAGAGCCAGAGGACCCGGCTGAGGCATGCTCGGACTCCTGGCCCAAAGAAACTGTGAGGTAATTGAGGTTGTTGTCTTAAACTGCTACACTTAGGGGTAATTTGTTCTGCAGCAATAAATAACTAATACACAGAGAAAAACCATCTACCTTCACAGACTGCAACTAAAGCACACAACTGAAGACTTGGGACAGTCTCGAACCGAGGGAAAGATGTGGATAAACCCTGATGCTAGTTGCAAAAGACCACTTACTGAATGACTCCATTTGTATAGAATGTCCAGAACAGGCAAATCCATAGAAATACAAAGTGGATTCGTGGTTGCCAGGGGTTGGGGAGGCTGGATAGAAATGGAGAATAACTGCTAACGAAAACGGTATTTCTTTTCGGGGGCATAAAAATATTCAACGGTATGAATATCCTAAAATCCACTGAACATAATAAATTAGTAAACTGTATGGTATGTTAATTATACCTTAATAAAGCTGTTATAAAAACACTTTTCAAGCAAGAGCTAGAGTAAGTATACAGGGATCAAAATTCTCAAATTTTTCATCAATAAGAGGGGTTATTCCAGTCACAACTATCTAACGGAAACAAAACTTAATATTGCTAAAGCAAATTCTGTTAGCAGAAATAAAAATTAAATAAAAGGACACAGGTAAGTCACCACTGTTACATAATCTCCTCTTCTCACCAACTTCTGAGCCATTCACTCACAAAACAGAGTGAGTGTGCACCAGGGAGAGCTCTGCCATGTGTCTGCCGCTGCGCCTCAAAAAGCACAAGGACCCCAGGGCCAAGACAGCACTGAAGGCTTTGCAAGTCCCAAAGCACTGGCTTGTGGTACAACAAAGATCTTACATTGGGCCACTGTGGGCAAAGGACCCGGAACCCCAGAAAGAAAATGACTTCTCTACTATAAGTATATTAAAAAGGAATAAACTGACCATAAACTGTTCTGACCATACTCAGATTAGCATGGGAGACTCAACACAGGCACTGTGCCAAGAGAGACATCACAGTGATCCTCAGGACAATGGAGAAACCCCATATACTGAAAGGCTACAGTCCACACAGTCACCAGTGAGATGGGTCTGCTCTATGACAAGGACAAACCAAGGGGTTGCTCCTGCAGGATGATTCCAAGACCTGAATCAAGAGTAAGAAAGAACACTGGCCAGTGTAGCTCAGTTGGTTGGAGCACTGTCCATGCACAAGGGGACATGGATTCTATCCCTGGTCAGGGCACATTCCTAGGTTGCAGGTTCAATCCCCCAGAACGGGGGCATGTACTTACTGGAGGCAACTGATCACAGTGTTTCTCTCTCACATCGATGTTTCTCTCTCTCTCACTCATTCCTTCAAATCAATAAATGTATCCTTGAGTGAGGATTAAAAAATAAAAAGAGTAAGAAAGAAAGCTAAAAATGATGTGTACCCGACAGTAATGATACTTGTCATCACCACCACAGAAGGCACAGCAAAATTTTTGAGTAAAAGGAAGAGGCGCTACATAACAGAGGCAACAGTCTTTTAAGAACTTGAGACAAAATTTCATTACCCTCCAGGTCTTGCCTGAACAGAGAACGGTTCTCATTGTAGCCAAAACAAATTACGAATTGCAGGCGTGCAGCCCGCCCTATGGAAAGAATCTCTGAGAGGAAAAGCTGTGTGATCTCTAGACCCCCACCCTTCACTGAAAAACTGCAGACCGCTCAGTTCAAAGGCACAGGGCTGGTAAATGTAACAGAACTTGGAAGCGGAAGAAGTTTCAGTTGCTTGATAGAAAAGCCATTAAAAATATAATAATATAGTTTGTAAATAATATATTTTTCAATCCCTCATCTTACTTCTTTTACACTTCAAAGTAACTGTGGAAAGTAAATATTGCCTATATCACATTTTTAAATTCCTGTATCTGAGAAGCCACTATTAAAAAATAAAAGCCACAAAACACACATCAATTCTATAGCTGTCCAGAATTTAAGAACATTATCAACTACAGTGGCTGATCACACTGCTCATTCTAGAATACCCATGCTTATCTGTGCTCACTGGATAGGCTGAAACTGCACACAGAAAACAAAAAGCCTATTTTACCTAGCATGCCCTGTTTCTTCCTCAGTCTTCAGCTGAGAGCCTCAAACATGAAAACAGAATGATCCCATCTCCCCTAGGCCCTGTCTGGCTTCATCAACAGATTGAAATGCATTTTTAAAACAATGATATACAGTGTCTGTCCTAACTAAGCCTCCCAAAACAATTACCACAGTCTGAAGCAAAGAAAATAAATTTCAAAAATAATGAGTGAAGAGAATACAAAGTATCGCATTTAACTGTCTTTTCTCTTGGAAAGCAAAAACAAAAAATTTAAACCTGGAAGGTTTGTAGGAATCTGTCCACATTTTTCTCACTGCAAAAATACAGAAAATAACAGAGAAAGGCATACATCTTAGAAGTGGACACATGGATTTACAACGGGCAAGGTGAATAACATTAAAATAAAAACCAACCTTGGGGAGGAAAACAGGAACTGAACTAGTAAGGAAGCTAGTGCTAGCTATCAAAAGGCACACATGACAAAACTGGAGTTACAATAATTGTTTTATATGGCCCTGGCTGGTGTGGCTCAGTGGACTGAGTGCCGGCCTGCAAACCAAAGTGTCGCAGGTTCAATTCCCAGTCAGGGCACATCATGTCTGGGTTGCAGGCCAGGTCCCCAGTAGGGGGCATATAAGAGGCAACAACACATCGATGTTTCTCTCCCTCTCTTTCTCCCTTCCCCTCTCTCTAAAAATAAATAAATAAAATCTAAAAAAAATTGTTATTTTATATAATAATGTATAAAATTGTTTTCATCAGACCATTCAAGTAAATATCTTACATAATAAAACATTAAAATATAGGAAAAGTAGAATTACTCAGTATGTTAGGTATCACTTCAATAGTTACAAGGATATAACTATTTTTCCTCATAACTAGTTATAAGGGTGCAACTTTCACTCTTTTAATTAATATTAAGTAAGCACCTTACAGAAATGTGTGAAAATATAAACATTAATCTCCTAATGTCTCTAGTCTCAAGTAGGTTAAAGTCTTGTGAGGGAAATTAGGATATATCGAAATAAAAGGAATAAATGCCATTAGTAAGTTATAGTTCAAGAATTACAGGAGATAGGAGAAGGAAAAGATTACTTCTAGTAAGATATTCTGGGAAGCTTCCCTGAAAAAGGTGGCATCTGAGAAGTGCCCTGGAAGAAGGGTTGGAGACTTAGGCCCCAAAGACTGGGGGAGAGGCCCTGAGCAGTCATGAAAGGCCCCGGTGCCCGTGAACACAGCGCGGGCTGCCGCCTGGACGGTAGCTTACAGGGCATGTGCAGCGAGGCTGGAAAATTAGGCTAGAACCAGATCACTCGGGGTCGTAAGCACCAGCTAAGAAGTCTGAAGTGTGCTTTGTAGAAACTATGGTTTGGAGCCAGGGAACCAGACAAAGAATAACCTTGCAGCAGTGTGCACAACAGAAAAGGAGAGACAAGGCAGTCGGGGACCCCAGGTAGCAGCGCTGGTAATGAAGGCCCAGACTGCCGAGGCGGTGGCAACGGGAATGGCGTGAGGACTAACCCAAAGGTAAAAATCGACAGGACTTCATTTGTCAAAGGTTTATTGTGTGCTGATTATCTGCCTGGCAACAGAGGAGCTCCTGAGGATACAAAAAGAAGGAAGACACTATATATATTTTTGACCTAAAGGAATTAAGTAGAGGAAAAAGCAGAGAAGAATCAAGAATGACATCAAAGTCTCAATCCTAGGGGAAAAAAAAAGAAGCAAGTACCATCAATAGCAAACAGAAATGCGAGAGAAGAAATAAATTAGTAGGGGAATCTAAAGTGCCCAATGTCTAGTTTCAAACCTATGGTACCAGCAGGAAGTCCAAACAAACAGAATCCCTAAGTGTCAGTAGAGGAGTGAAGGGACTAAAAAAGATCATGGAGATGACAGGTAGGTCATGAGATTTTATTAAGCCATTAAGGGCGAGTTCTTGGGTGGAACTGAGAGGGGTAAATGGAGAGAGTGGCATGAAGCCTAGAGAATTTCAAGGAAGGAAACAATGACAATACCGGGAGGCTGTGCCAAGTTAGAATCTGGTCTCTAGGTTAGCGTGACCCTCTGGGGGCACGAAGGTTTTAAGGAGAACAACCAGTCAGGAAAGAAGATCCTGGGCCAATCCTTAATAAGTTTGTAAAAATTCAATTAAAATTTTTTAAAATATTGATCAATGTCACCCCAATAAATTCAATATAAACTTTTAAAAAAAAAGAAGTTTGGTAATTCTGGAACGGAGAGAAGCTTCAAAGAACAGCAGAAGCTAGAAAAGGTTCTTTGCCTTTGGCATTATTTTTGGTACTTTTTCTTTTTCCTTTTAAAAAAAGAATTCACCATGACTACTGGCTATGAGAAAAATAAGTGGATGAGGAAATATTAAAGTAAAAGGCAGAAATGGATAAAGCACAAGGAGGGGTTGCTGTTAAGATTCTAAGTGCCAAGTGTATAGCCTTAGAGAAGAAGAGGAACAATTCTTTCTGGGATAAAAGGAGACAAAGTAATAGTGTTTTTAATAGAAACAGCAGTGCCCACACGTAGCCCGACTCAGCAAAGCACGTAGCAGTAGACTCAGCACAGATATCAGGGTTAGAGTTCATATATAGGGGGCAGGATCAGAATGGGCACTGTGGAGACTAGTATATAATAATAAAGAAATTTTTTTAATCCCAAGAAGTTCACAAAAATATCAAAAGGCAAACCTCGACCATAAACTTCCTTTGGGAGTGAAAGAGAAAAAATTAAGTTAAGAGAAGTGGCTCAATTAAAGAAATACTGATGATAAAATTTTTAAGAAACAAAAATAAAATAGACAAAAGGAAGGCATTTAGCCACATGCCCTTCAGGCACTTTAGGATTTTTTTAAATGATAGGCAAGTATTGCTTTTTGAAACATATGAGACTTTGAGTTTTAAAAAGACCTGATTTTTAAAGCACTTCACCTTTTAAGTTCACAGAAACAGAGAGCCACCTGGTTTTGTTCACCAGCACAATTCCTGGCTTACAGTAGGTCCTCTGTAAATATTTGGTTGATGTTTTATACAGTTTCCACAAAAGCTACATCAATAGAAAGGGCAAACAATGAGACTGCCAGGTGACAGAAGTCTACAGGGGTTGAATAGTCGCCCCCTCAAAAAATATGTCCATACCCAAGTCCCTAGAACCTGGGAATGTGACTTTATTTGGAAAAAGTCTTTGCAGATGTCATTAAGGATCTTTAGATAAAATCATTCTGGATCACCTAGGTGGGCTCTAAATCCATGACGAGTGTGTCCTTCTAAGACAGAGAAGAAAACACAGACACACAGAGAAGAAGGTCACGTGACGACCTACGAAGGACGCTCTTGCTCTCGCTCGCCTGTGCTCTCTCTCCACCCAAGGTCACATTCAGAACTTCATACCCTGTAATGGAGAAGCCACCTATGCAAACCTGAGCAAAGCTGTATTTTCTATTTAGATAAATAAAGCATAGGGATACACAAGGTTACTACATAACAATAAATATATATAATGAATAATAACATACTCTACTGATAGAAAATAAAAAAGTGATATAATGGCAAGTGAAGACTAGTTAATTAGAATATTAGTAAAAATCTACAAACGTAAGAAATCCAACAGAACATAAAGGAGTAGCAAGAGTATTATGAAGTATTTCAAACACGAAAAAAAGATTAGAGAATAATAAACATCCTTCTACCTAATAGCAAGTCTTAATAAATCTTGACATTTGGTCCAATTTATTTTCAGATTTGAAGGAATAAAATATTTCAGACATAACTGAAGCCTCTATACACCACCTCCTCACCCATTCCCCTCCCTTCCACCTCAAAGATCACCATTGTTTTAAAGCTAAGTGTATCATTCACATGTATATGTTTAGATATAAATAATAGACAGTATTATTTGATGTATTTAAGCTTTACATACATAGCACTAGCTATATATTTATTCTACAATGTTTTTAATTTAGAAAGCTAAAAAAAATTTTTTTTTTACATTCCGCTATTTTTTTTACTCAAAATATTTTTTGAGACATATTTACGTTGATCAGTACAATTCTAGTTTATTCATTTTAACAGCTAAAAACTGTATTACCAATCTTCCATTAATGGTCACTTAGGCTGCTCTTTAACTTTTGCTGTACAAGCAATACTACCACAAACATTCTTGTATATGTCCCCTCATACATACACTAGAGTTTCTCTAGAATATGGTTCTAAAAAAACAATTATTTGGTGCCCATTCTTTTTAAAAACTCTTTTTCTTTGGTAAATTACTTTTATTACAGTAAAAGTGTATTCCAGTAATTAACAGAAGAATCTGTTAGATTAGAGGTACCCCTAAGATACTTTGTGTGGAAAAAGACTAAACTCTGAATTCACTAGTTTTAAGTGGTCTCAGAGTACCTACTTAGCAAAGTTATTTAGGGCAAAAAGCAATATATCTCATTAATGAGAAATTACCTGTGTGATATTTTTAGAAGACATAATTGCCTGATTATAGAATATGCGGCCAAAGTGATCTCGATCTGGAAATGCATCTGCTTGTCGAGGTAAGTTTGCCCCTCCTGAATCAACTGAAGACAAGGGAAAGGGAAGAAATAAGTACATCTCTATGAACAAAATATGCTACACACAGGAAGACTTGTATTAATGACAGCATCATTTCTTAATCACAATAATTTGTGCAGTCTTTCTAAACTATTCTACAGCATCTTTCTCCAGTCCCCCAACGTAGCCAAAAGGATTCACTATTTCCCTCAGATCCATTAGGTTCTCTTACCCCTTGTGCCCAAATGCACTTGGAATGCATAGTGTATTCTCTCCTTTGAGGACCAGCTAAAGCCTCAGAAACACTGTAAACCTTGAATCAGTTCAGCTTAAACAAGTGTCTTTCCCTCTTTTTAACCAATACAGAAACCATCTACAGAATTTATATGACAATGTATCACATATTGCCTTCTGATACTGTTTTTACTGCAGATTACAGAGTGATGGATAAGAATGTCAGCTGAGTTCAAAACAGAGCTTGGTTACTGCACAGCGTTGTGATCACAGGCATACTTCCTAGCCATTCTATGCCTCAGTGCCCTCGCCTATAAAATGAAGATAACAACAGTAGCTATCCCATAGGAGTTCTTATTGGGATAACATGAAATAATGTCTGCGGTGCACTCAGCTCAGTACATACTGTGAGTACATATAGCAATACTACAAAACGTCAGTCCCATATCTATTATTCTTGCATACAACCATAAGTCTTTTATTGTTATTCAATGCATTACATCTTGTCTCCAATCTTTATAAGTGGGTTGAAGACAAGGACAACATAATACACTTCACTGAACCGCCAACACCGTTTGGCATAGCACCTGAAAGCAGTAGGACCTCATTTGCTCTATTCCATGTATACAAAATAGTCAACCAAGCAAATAGACCTTCCCAGAAAAAAAAAATCTCTCCATCTGTGTCTGTTCAAATACCCACATAACTTAACAATATAGCTTAGAGTTTTACAAAACTAAACTGATAACCAGAAAGTGACAATTTTATACTGCCTCGCTTTTATGTTTTTTAAAAAATATCCTTAGATTTAAATGTATTTTAATTTTAACTATACATTTACTTTCAATGAAAATTAAATTTCCTTATTAGACTTAATTGGGTGATCACTTCATAACATATAAATGTCTAATCACTAGGTAGTACACCTGAAAGTAATATATAATACTGAGTGTATGCCAACTCTAATTGAAAAACATATTTTAAAAATTAAAATTAAGTTAAATTTCTTTAAACTTTATCAGCTCAAATTATATACATACTCGGCCCTGCCCTGGTAGCTCAGTTGGTTAGAATATCGTCCCAATATACCAAGGTTGTGGGTCTGATACCCAGTCAGGGCACATACAAGAATCAACCAACAAGTGCATAAATAAGTGGAACAACAAAAACTGATGTTTCTCTCTCTCCCCCCTTCTCTCTCTGTCAAATCGATGAATTTAAAACAAGAAACTTCTTTTTAAAAGATTATATATATACTCAAGCATTTAACATAGTACCTGATAACCTGATACTCAAGAGATTCAAAAATATTAGCTATTATTTTTTCATAGTTTGAACCCATATGGTTAACAGAAAAAATATATATATGGAAGAAAAAAAAGCACACCCCGTAGAGGAAAAAAACTGGCATAAACCAAAATACTGTCAGGGGTTACTCCTCAGTGATGTTATTATGGGTAGTTCTTATTTATTCTTCCTCCCACAGTTCCCAGCCAAGAACATGCATTTCTTTTGTAATTACAGGAGGAATCAATAGTTTTTAAAAATATTCACTGATAAAATCATATATATGTCTTCTAAAAAGTCATATATTTTACCAACTAAAAATAGTTTCTTTTATAACGCTTGTGACTTGCCCAAGTAGATGCAGGGGAGCCTGTTTTGCAGTGCAATTTCTTGTGCTCGTAAATGTTTTTTCACAGTCACTGGGTAGTAGGTACCTCCTTTGACAGTGGCATCATTGGCAACAATCATACATTCTACTCTGAAAGGCATAAATTTCATTGGAAAGAGAGTATGAGAGATTTCTTCAAAAGCCAATTACATCACATTCCAAGACACTCCAGTGCCACCTTCAACTTTCAGTACATATGACCAATGAGAGGTATTAGTAGACAATTTTAAGGTATAAAAGCAAGCTTTAATCACAGTTCATATATTCACTTGTATAACAGAAAATGATCACTTTTAACAGGAGTCATCAGTCCTACATTAGTAGTGAAAAACTAACAATCTAAGCCACATTTCATAACGGTTATTTGAATGAAAGGATCCTAAAAAGATAGTAATAATGATGTCCTCTCTGAAATCCAAGTCTCAAGGGTGAGGAAATCCATCATAATTAACCTTCAAGTTTCCTTTCAGGTAAGTAATTTGCAAAAATAAAAACTGACCCATCAGGATGATTTAGTTTTCATGCTTTCAAAAGTTCTTCAGCATTACTGCCATATGCTTTTCTATAGAACTAAAAAAGTTTAAAATACAACATTTATCTTGCTTAAAGAAACAACAGGTGCTATGTAATCTTTAAAACAGCATATTAAAAACGTATACTATAATGAGCCATCAATGGTACCCTGTTTCACCAAAACTGGTTTGTTGGGCACCTCAGCCCCCAAGTGACACACAAGACAGGGTGGTGAGTACAGAGGGTGGGTTAAGGTAACTGCTTGACACTGCCAGGACGCCTGAAGACCAAAGGTTCCAGTTGAAATCTGAGAGATCAGTGTGTTCTTTACAAAATTTAATCATTTTTATATTTATGATCTTTTTGTTATCTCACTTTATATTCTCTGGAATTCTAAAAAAGACACTCATTGAATCCCTGTTGAAAACAGAGAACCTGAATGAGCACGCAGCCTCAGGTAGTGCTATGCTTCTCACATTAGGGCACGTGGCCAGCAGTGCTCACCACAACATAACAGGGATCCACTCCTTTGAGCATCAGTTTTATCCACTAGGTCTGTGGATGAAAGAAGGTGGTTCTATGGAAAGTAACCTCACAGGATGATCTGATCACAAATTCCTAAGTGGGCAGGTCATGGTGGGGAGTCACCACCCAGGCATATTAACTTGTTAGTAAAAGGTTTATCTTTGCCTTAAGCATGCCCTATCCATTGTCTCTGTACATCTACCTTTGAAATAAGCCATAACTATCCTGAAGAGAGCCCATAATCTGCTTCACTGTCCTGTAATCCAATCCCCACCTTGTTTTTCCCCACTCCATATAATCTTCCTTAGTTCCCTCAATTTCAAACACGTAAAAGAAGCTGCAAGACTGTTACTCTGTGGAGCATTTGAGATCTTGCTCCCTGGCTTATATCGTCAGTATGGCTCAAATAAACTCAAAAATTCTCTACACTTCTGGACATTTCTTATGCTGACAAGTCATACATATAAAGCCTTTTTCCATTACAATTAACATTTTAGAGAGTAGAATGCAAATTTTTAATGACATTAACATTAAATCAACTAGACTTCAAAGCGAATGAGGCTTAGGACAGGTGGCTGGGCCATACCCCACACCTCCAGGGCATACTCACGCCTGCCTGCCTGGGCACGCTGCACAGGAAAAGCTAAGTATCTCGGGTGGCGGACAGAGGCAGGCTGTGAAGTCAAACAAAGCTGGGCTGAATTCTGACTGTGCCACCTGCTAGATACGTGACCTTGGACAACAGACATAGCCACTTTCGCTGTTTATTCAAAGGTCACAGACATGTTACATAATGAGAAATAAAATCAGTTCACAAAAATATTATATTGTACATCTACTGGTTTGCCTACCCAGCATTTCTTATTTTGTGAAGTAAACTTTCTTTCAGAAACTGGTTCTTCTCTATTTTTAATGCCTGTGGTTCAAATGAGACCGACCTCGAAACCCACCTTCCAAGGTGGGCACAAGAACCAGGACTCTGTACTCAGGGCCCACACTGAGACGCAGCAGTGGGCGCAGGCCCCAGGCCTATCCCCTTAGGAGCTCTCCTGCTGCTGCGGCCGCCGAGCTTACGGAGCAGAAACCAGGAACGCCGGCGGCCAGCTCCGTAATAAAGGCGAGCGGATACAGCTGCACCTTCCCCGAAGGCACAGAGTTCTGGGAGGTAGAGGAACACACACAAGGAACCAGGATCGGAATCAAATGTACTTGTATCCGGTTCAAATCTAACCACCTGAGACCAAAGCTGGGCTTTGCCAGTAGCTTGATCTTGGGCAAGTTATTAACTTTCTAAAACCCACTTCCTTATGTCGCAATAGTTATAACACCAAGAATACACATTCTCACAGAG
The DNA here is from genome assembly GCA_004026545.1 of Mormoops blainvillei. NCBI lineage: Eukaryota > Metazoa > Chordata > Mammalia > Chiroptera > Mormoopidae > Mormoops > Mormoops blainvillei. The sequence goes on along the minus strand of PVJD01012450.1, from coordinate 10,283 downwards.
CTGTGGTAAAGACTAAGACAAAAAATCAGTGGGAAGTGTTTAGCACAGTGCCTGGCATGGGAACTTCGATGAAAATGTGACATCATACATAAATATGTACAAATACAGCTAACATCTAGCAATCTAGATGCCCTAAATCCACAGTGTTCTCAAATATTACCGTTTGAGAACAGATAGTAGGGCCCCAGCCCAGAATTTGATTTAGTGCTTCTTGGGAAACCTGTTAATCTACATTTCTAACACAGTTCTTAAGTGATGCTGATGCTACCCGGGGACCACACTTGGAGGGTTACTCCTCTAAGACAGTGATTTATACCCTAGATGTGAAGAGAACACCTGTGAAGCATGGAAAACCATACCTGGAGATTCTGATTAAGTAGGGATGTGTGGATAGGATCCCCTAGGATCTGTGCTAGGGATTTTTTCCCTTCAATTTTTGTCTCTAAAGCTCCACAAATGAATCTAGTACACGTCTGCATAGGAAGCCTTCGTCCTAAATAATATCAACTGCAAAAAACTTGTAACACCACACGCAAAGCAGTGAGTGCTGGACGCCTGTGCCTTGTCACTCTTCCTGGCCCTTGATGCTGAGTGTAAGTACGATACTCACCCAGACACTCTTCCAATGCCTGTAATAATGCCCCCTGCGGGGACCTCCTCATTACCATATAACTGGTAACCTGCAAGCTGGGATAATTCCAGAAATGGAGACCTGAAAGGAAGAAAGGATGCTGCTTGATTAATGTTTTTTTTTTTTTAATAAAAGCATATTTAAACAGTTACACATGGAAAAAGATTTTTTTCTTTAATGAGCCAATGTTTCAACTATGCGTGTTGTATGTAAAAATCTACAAAAAGAATATCTAAACTAAAACCTGGCGTGAATATTTTTGGGATTTATGTGGTATAGCCGTACAGTAGAACACTAGGTACTTATTTTTATTTAATTTTTTTTAGACTTTATTTATTTATTTTTAGAGAGTGGGGAAGGGAAGGAGAAAGAGAGGGAGAGAAACATCAATGTGTGAGAAAAATATCCATTGGTTGCCTCTCACATGCGCCCAACCAGAGACCTGGCCCGCAACCCAGGCACGTGCCCTGACTGGGAATCAAACTGGTGACCCTTTGGTTCACAGGCCGGCACTCAATCCACTTAGCCACACCAGCCAGGGCGGTACTTATTTTAAAAGATGTTTATGAACATGTTTTATTAATATAGAAAGAGCACAGCACCTAAAACTTAAGCGCACTTACTATGTGCCAGGCTCTCTTCTAGACCTCTCAGAAACCTAACATTTGCTACTAAGAACTACTTTCTCCAGTGGATCCTATTATAATCCCCACTGACTGACAAGGAAACTGAAACAAGAGATTAAGTCACTTATTTAAGTTACTAGTAAGTGGCAGAGCTGGGTTTTAGGAAGCAATCTGGGGCCAGGCTTTTTACCATTCTTTTATTCCAGCTGTTACTTATGTAAATGTTCAAGATACAGTAAGTGAGAAAAAAAGGGGGGCTCAGAAAACCGACATTTAGTATGACTCTATTTTTCTTTTAAAAAATTGTGTCTAATACACATATTAATGATAACAGTCTAGATGGATACATGCTAGGTGTTAGCACTGGTTGTCTCTAACTGGGGATGTGTGTGCATGTCATCAAAAGTACTTCTGGAGTCTTATTTCCTCCTCTCCACCCCACCTCATCTCCCTAATCGACTCCTTCAGGAAATGCTGTTGCGTTAACTCTGCCTTGACAACACACCCAGAAACTGACATTCTCATCACCTCCACTACTAGTCCCCTAGTTCAAGCTGCCCTCATGTCTCTCCTGAATCACTGCAGTGGCCCCCTACCTCGTGTTGGTGCTCCTACCCTTGCTGCCCACAGTCTACTCACAGCACAGCTGCCAGAATAACTCTTTTCAAAACAAGTCAAATAAATCATCGTAGTCTCCTGGTGAAAATCCCACAGAAGCTCCCCATTTCTTTCAGGGCAAGGGCCAATATTCTTATCCTGCCTACAACATCTTACGGAATTTGACCCCATCTCTACTACTCTCCCTTTCATGTCCTCTACACTGACTGCCTAGCTCCATGAGCGTATCAGCACATCTGGCACATCCCCACCTCACGGCCTTTGCACAGGCAACTTCCTCGGCCTACAACACTATTTCCCCAGGTATTTACAGGGGTCTCTCTCTTCACTCCTTCAAATCTTTGCCCAAATGTCACGTACCCTAGCCACCTTATTTAAAACTACAACTTGGCCTTCATCTTCTTTTCCCTTACTCTAGTCTACTTTTTCTTCCTCCTGTGACAGTTACCACCTTCTAACACATTATAAGATATATGAGGTTTATCATTTACTTTCAACCTCCTCCTGCTGCAATGTAAAATCCAGGTGGGCCAGGATCTTTGTCTAGTTTGTTCATTCATGTATCACTAGCACCTAGAACAGTGGCTGACACACAGTAGCCTCTCAATAAACATTTGTTGTTGAATCTTAAGATAAGAACCAGAATTTAAAATCATTTACTTATAAAGCTGTCTAAGAAATTCCTATGGAATAGAGAACACTGAGTTAGCACGTGGGTGTATACCAACCCTGGGTCCAGAAGACCATCAACTCTTTCTCTGGGTAACAGTTTTCCTCTTGATATGTGGCGTTCTCTGGCTTTCTCGCTACCTCCTGTGATAAAAACAGGATTAGATTAGATTGACCTGCTGTAAGGTCTCCATTTAACTTAATGCCAGAAAAACATGTAACACTTAGTCCATATTAGAGCTTTTAATTTTTTTAATTTTATTGAGTTGAGAGAGAGAGAACCATCAATTTGTTGTTCCACTTATTTATGCTTCCATGGGTTGATGCTTGCATGTACCCTGACCAGAGACTAAACCTGCAACCCTGGCATTACCAGAACAACGCTCCAGCTGAGCTACCTGGTCAGGGCTTGTTGTTGTTGTTGTTGTTGTTGTTGTTAAATATAGAGCTTTTAAAAGTTCAACATATCCTATGAGAAAAGGCTAATTTTTCAGATCATTCACTCAACTTAATAAACTGCCAGTTTTCTGAAGTAAATAAGTAAACAGGCCTTAAAAAAAATCAGTCTATCCCTATTTCAATATTACTGACTATAACTATGTATGGTGTCAGATGAGTACTAGATATTTTACAGGAATCACTTTGTAAATTATATAACTGCATAACCACTATGTTGTACACCTGAATCTAACATACATAATATTGAATGTCAAGTGTAATTGAAATTTTTTTCATTTAAAAAATAAAAACAAAAAATAAACTAAAATTAATCTATCCCTGATTCCACAGCATATTATACATTTTCTTAATTCGCTAGTAATTACTTAAAGAAATAACAATATTGTCTCTGCAACTCATGCACTGAAAATACTGCCTCATCTCCACATTTATTAAATACCTACTACAAATATCTAGCACTGTGCCACATGAAATTTGAAATATTCCCATCTTCACCTGCACCAGGTAAAAAGCACTATGTTAGAAATGACTTCCATGCAGCACAGCAAAACTTATCTAACAATGCCATTAGTGACCCAAGACTTTTTAGACTGTCTCCAAACAGGGGAGAGTTACATGCTTTCCTCATATAGCAATGATGAAGTCCCTTTTTGTTAGCAACTTGACTCAGATTGTCTTCGGTGTTTCCTGATGTTGTTCCAGACAAAGAAAATCATAATTACTGCAGGGTTCGCTGAGGCTGATGGAGGTGAGAGGCGCACCATACCCTATGCAGCCCGAGGGCTGCTGGGCTCCTGCCCGGGATTATCAGTAACACACTCTCTGCAAACCAGGGCAGCAGATCGGAAGGATCAAACTGTACTTTGAGATGCTTATTTTCACTGTTGCCCAAGAATTTCATGTTAAGATACTTTTTGTGTAATGAAATGTTCAGCTACTTAAGAAAGCTATTTCTTTGTTTCTTTAGGTGAGAAAATAAGTTCATAACTATTTCAAACAAGCTTCCAAGTATAGCCTTATTTTTCAAACCAGGACTCTTTCCTGTATCTAAAGGGATTTTTATTTTTTCTGAAGAGATGGATGGCATATTTTTAAGATTAAATCGGTCTTAAGGTTACAAAGAAAGTAACATCACACATCCACTCTTAAAATGAAAATGATTCTGAAAGCAAAAGATTTAGTTACAAAATAGTGTCCTTAGGTCAAATCACTTTTGTTTTTTACCCAACCAGAGGGAACTCAAAGTTCCCTACTGAGATGGGTGTAGAGGTAGAGGAGGGAGTGGGAGGGGCGGGTAGGAGTGATGAGGGGAGGGGATACCAAGGGGTTGAAGAAACTCCCGTAGAGACACACGCATTACGCTGAGGGTGGTGGCGGTTTCATGGGTGTACGCATGTCAAAGCTCAAACTGTACTCTTTAAATTACGTGGTTCATTGTATGCAAATCAGACCTTAATAAAACTGTTTAAAAATAAACAGTAAAAGAAAAATGAACCTAACTTTCGGCAAGGGAGGCCAGGGTTTGTGAGGGTCTTTAGAGAGTCAGGTGATATAAGTGTCCACTGAGGGGTTAGCACGGGAGGGTGGGATGACAAAGAGATGAGAAAAATGTTTTAGTATTTAAAACATCATTCTTTCTTAATTCTGCAACTTGGAACAGCTAGTGAATTCTAGTTTTATGAAGAAAAAACAAAAAGAAGGCTATCCTAACACAGATTCTCGGATCACAGAATGAAGCTCGCATTTAAACTGGCCTTGGATATATGGCCCACAAATATCATGAAACAGCGCATAAAATATTTTGTTAATTATCTCCATGCCCACAGATTTACAGTCAGAAAAGCCTGTTTCCTTCTCTTTCGTTTATCCTATTGCATCACTTCTAAGACACATATTTTGTTTACATTTTAATATCCCTGAAATTAGGGAGCATTTTACAGTTTATAGCATCTTTCTGTCACTGTCACCAGGGCAATCACAACACAGCTATCAGCCTCCGCTTTCACAGTGTGATGCTGCAGCTGAAATAAAAATTTTTAAGAAGCAACAGTCTAACAATTGATGAATTTGAGTTTCTACTTTTCCCCCAACAGTGGAATGCTATGTGAGCAGAAAAACTAACCAATAGGAAAAAATAAAATGTCTGCATTCACAGTCTTGAAGAGTCAAAAGCTTAATGTTACTAGTTTTCCCTAAAACTAATAACTATAAGGGGGCATCTTAATTAAAAGTGTGAAAAATAATATAAATGGAGTCACTTGAAAATGGAGTCAGAGGTGCCATTTCAGACAAATTGCCTTGCATATCTTATTCCTCAAATTTCTGGAATGTTAAAACTGGGTAAGATTACCTTTGGGCTGGGCCTAAAGCAGCACTGTGTTCCGAATAACTATTTGCAAAGCTATCAGAAAGCTGGTACGACTACTGGACTGAAAATTAAACACATTCTTTAGACTTACCATCACTATGTTAGCTTACCTATAGAAATCTCTTAGCTTATGAACACCCATAAAAATTCCTTCATTTTCTATTCATGTCATTATTCCTCTTAACTTTCTCACAAATACCCTTGTCTTCACCTCCTAATTGGAACATTACTTGGGTTTTGACCTGAATCAGTGCTTCCGGAATAGCCTAATCTTTTGGATCTCAAATAAATGCTTGTTGCCTCTTACTTTGGTCTTTTATTTTTAGGTTAACAACTGAAGAATCAAGGAATGTTTACCTAGTCTTATCTTCTGTACTCGTTCATGGAGTTGATTTACTAGTGCTTTCATCTGTTCATAGTTTTCCTAAAACAGAAACAAAGAAAGGGAGTAATATTAGAAAGCAATTATCTTTCTTACCAACATATGGGTTAAGAATATCATGTGCCAACCTCGTGTGGCCTCCACCCTGGGCCACCCCATCCACAGCGTTTCCATGCAGGCTATTCCATTGTATGGGAAGGTTAATTCCCGCCTGTAGCTTTGCTCAAGCCCTTCGCTACCGCCACCCCACTCTGGCCCATCTATCCAAACTGTTCCCCCTTTTAAAGCCTAATGCCTGTTCCATCTCAAAGCCAACACCATTCTGACCACTCCTACTCATTTTAACATCTTTCTTCCTTAAACATCTACTGAATTTAATTGATCTGTTTTTCTATTTTAAGAACTATAAGCCATATGTTCCTTAATTTTTAAGAGTTAGAATGACATCTTATTTTTTCTGTCCTATTATGAGAAGATTCTAACCAATGCAGAAATATTTACTAACTGACAAATTACACTTAAAAACAGAATTGAGGGGAAAAAGGTGGATCCTATTTTATGTGTAAAAAGAAATAAAACTCTATGTTTGCATATGTTTAGGAATTTTCTAGGGTAATATATGAGAACACATAAACAGTGAGAAGTGGAAAAAGGGCAGAGGGACTAACTTTTCATCCTTGTTTTTAAGTTTTGTTGGTTCAGCACATTACTTTAAAACAATATTTACTTAGCTAATTATTTCTGAAAATTCAGATTTATCCTGCCAACACATTTTGTTCTCCATAATGCAATTAACATACCTGGTGATTTCATTCCCTTTATGTGACACAATGCTAAGCAGCTTTCCAGCTGTTCAAAATTAGATGAATTTACAGCCTTTATGATACAGCTCCATTATTTCCTATTTTCAACAGCTCCAAGAGTCCCTGAGGCCACAGAACAATCCTACTTTGGCTAACTCCCAAGCAAGTCCACTCTGTCATTGTGACGTATTCAACAGCACTACAAAAGGGGGGAACAGACAGGTTGCATTACAGCAAATTAAAGAGAGGGGGTTTCACTAACATGGTCAGCAGCCCTTTGGTGTGGTTTGTTGTCATTGTTCTTAACTTTCTTTCATGGAAATTATCAAACATATAGAAAAGCAAAAGACTAGTGTAATGAAATGTACCCAATGCACTTCAAGAATTATCCGCATATAGCCAAAGTGGTTTCCTGTATAGCTCCCACCCCAAATTATTTTGAAGAAAATCCTAGACATAACATCTGATCTGTATTTTCAAATCTCCAAAAGATAAGGACCATTATCACCTGTCAATAATTCTGTCAATATCCTTAAATGTCCAATTAGTGAAGACATTGTCCCAACTGTCAGATATTTGGTTTTTACAGTATATTTGAATAGAATCTCATGGGAAATCTACATACCCACAACTGGCTGATATATTTCTTATGTCTTTTTTAAAATATAAGTTTCTACCATCCTTTTTGTCCTGAAATGTTCTGTTTGTCCCACAGATTTTTCCATGGGTCAAGCAGAACATTTCAAAACAACAAAGATGTGCTAACTGCGTCCCCACAGTGTCCTTGGGCAAGTCCTTCCCTTGTGTATCATCTAGAGGCTTCTGGGCTCCTGGTGTGCCTTCAGTTTTTTATTCTTTCTCCCTGCCCCTACTACCTCCCTCCGGCATCCTACCTGCCAGTCCCCTGCCAACCTGGCAAACCGCAGGCACCAAAGCTTAGAACAGTTCACATACATTCAGAGGAAACAAGTAAGCCTCTATTTAAAGAATCCAGAAACCCCAGGGTACAATCACTGCTGCCAAAGATGTTGCACAATTTAGAACAGCAGCAATCAAAGCTACAGCTGGCTATGCAAGAAATCTTTACCCTGGCTAAGCTGGCCTCCCATTAAAAAATAAAGGAAACCATCACTACCAAGCCTTTCTGAAGCACACAGTGGTGAGAGGAGTGAGAGCGGACAGTATATATGACTGGTCTAACATGAGCAACGAGGAAAAGTAGGCAGGGAGAAACTGGGCTGTGGTCGGAACCCCTCCGTACCATCTCCATCCAAAGCATGGCTTCATCTTTTACTCCCCTTTTTTGGGTTTTTTGCATCAAAGTTTAGTACTTGTAGCTGGAGGTGTCAGGAGATACGGATGCACCTAAGTAAACTCTTTTAACATCCAACATAACTTAAGAACACACCCACTCTCTCCATGCTATATGCTCCATGTGGCAGACAGTATTAGCTGTGTATCCGTGTCCATTCTTCCTGTCATCCTTGCTGACGGAATCCCAAGTTTACTCAAGGTGGCTATAAGTCCAGCAGGAAAAGTAATATATCCTGGTTTTCTTATGTAGACAGGTGTGGCCATGTGACTCAATTCTAACCAATGAAATATAGATAGAAAGTATGACTTCTAGAAAGGCTCATTAAAAAGAGGACGAGCAAAAGAGGGTATCCTTTTGGAACTCAGGCATACCAGTTGAAGCTTAAGCAACCATCTTAGACCATGAAGTAAACTGTATTACTTGTTCAAAATTTTGCTTCCCTCCCATCCTTGCCAAGGTTCACTGTGAGATTATACTTCCCCACCCCAAGGTCAATGAGTCTGTACATAATTACTTGCCTTATTCAGTGGAATGTGGGCAAATGTGACAGTGCACCAACTGCAAGCAGAGGTTTTAAGAGCACCAAAGTGTTTCCATGCTCTCCTCTTCTGTACTGGCCTTCCACTAGGAGAGGAGCATTCCCCCAGTAGCCACTGCCCCTTCAGTCTGGGGCCAGGAATAAGAAACAATTAGAGCAGACCGGAATCTGATGCACTGCTTAGACCAGAACTGCTACAACCAACCCACAGATCCAAGACCAAAAAAAAAAACCCCCACCAACAACTTGTTATTTTGGACACTGAGATCTTGGGATTGCTTGCTACATAGCATTACTGAAACAAAAGCTGGCTAAATACATATCACGAGAATGACTTGAGGAGAGGAGGAAGAGGGTTTATTATATTCCAGGCATTGATCTAAACAGTTACTACTTGTACCGATAACCCTATAAGATAGCCTCAATTATTAATGCTATTATACAGTTGCGATCACTGAGGAACAGAGAGGCTAAGTGTACAGCCCCAGTCACTCAGCCAACAGATAGTATAGCGAGGCGTTAAGCCGAGGTCACTAGCCCCGGAACCTTGCTCTTAGACCAACACGCCACAAGTGTCTCTTCTGCCCACTGATGAGGCCACTGTTAACATTTGAGCATATTTCCCGCCAGGCTTTTTTCTCCCCTGTGGAAATACGTTGTTAGTTTTTTAACATACATAAAATACAGACCAGTGCTTTTTCCACCACACCACAGCTACTTCCCTATTCTAATTACTGGTGCACAGACTGGGCCGGAACTTAAAACATTCTACACAGAGAAAGAAGTTACATTCTCAAGTCCACATTCCCTAACCCCTAGCTAACAGCCACCATCAAGAAAACAGGCTCAGGCCTGATGTCAAAAAATGTGGCAGATCAAGAAGCTCCAGGTCCTCATTCTTCAACACAGACATCACAAAATAACCAAAAACTGGCTAAAATAACCCTACAGGAGCTCCGGAAAAACAGCCAAAGGCCTACGGGGACCAAGAGAACACCCAGCGAAGAAGCAGCCATATTCGAAATGGTAGGAAATCCATCCTCCACAATGCTTCACACTGATGATTCTGCCATGTCCATGGGATCATGTTGCTTCTCTACTTCAATATCTGAGCACACAGCCTAGGCAATGAATCTAAATGTGTCTTATGCATGCAAGGCCCCACTTTATTCCTCTACTCCTTGAATCCCACACCCTAGCCATGACTGCAAGTCCTCACACTCACTATACATTTTTACAACTTAGTGCCCATGGTCTAGTAAATCCCTCAGTTTCCACGGCCTTGCCTCTCATCCTCAACTCTGAGCCTGGACAGCCCTTCCCCAACCATCAAGGTCCAACTCTCATTCTTCCCTATCTGCAGCTTTTTGCAACCACCTTTTCAAGCTTTAGACAGCACTTATCATAATGCATTCTAGTTACCTCCTTTCTTGCCCATCTTCCCTACGAAATTATGATTCCACTCCCACACGTCTATACCAAAAACTTAATATTGTGCCTAGACCACAGTAACCACTTAATGTTTCTGAATAAAACATTCTCTCCAAGGGCTTCCAGCCAAGATGGAGGCGTAGGTAGACACACTTTGTTGCCTCACACAATCAAAAGAAGGACAACAATAAATTTTTTTATTAAACAAAAAAACCCCACCAGAACTGCCAGAAAATCAAACTGCATGGAAGTCCGACAACCAGGGAGTTAAAGAAGAAACATTCATCCAGACTGGTAGGAGGGCTGGAGATCAGGCAGCCGGGTCAGACAGGACACACAGCAAGGCTGCAGTTGGTGGACCAGGGCGGGCAAGGCAGCGGCTGGCGGGCCAGGTGGGCCAGGCGGTCCCACATTTGTGTGCAGATAAACCCAGGAGGAACAGC
>PVJD01012449.1:0-39691 GCA_004026545.1 Mormoops blainvillei | reverse complement strand
TCTCACCCGCTCTGGCTCCTCACCCTCTGAAGAGTCCTCATACCCTGCCTGCGTCTTGAGGCCCCACAGCCCCGAGTTCTGAGATGCCCAGTGCAGGAAGGGCCACTCGGGTGCCTCCCACTGGACTCCTCCATCCCGCAGGGCAGGAGCAAACTGGCTTCCTGTGGACCCTGCCTTGGAGACCAGCCAGCACGACAGTACCTTCAAGGAGACCCAAGAGAAGCCACTTGGGACCAAAGATAGTCCTTCCCCACCCCAGCCCAATCCACCAATACAGGAAACTCGGCCTCCGATCACCCAGGACACAAACACACTTTGGAAACACACCTCTAGCAGCTGCCCGGACTCTGGGACCCTGGCTCTGCCACCCACTCCTTCCCCCACTTACCTGCTGCTTCCTGGGTGTGGGTCCTATCTGGGGTCCTGTCGCTTCCCCACTCTCCCCACTGGAGGTCCCAGCCAGCCCCTGCCACTCCATTGCCCCTGCTCGAGCGCAAACATTTGCCCCAAGTACCCACAGGCTTGCCACTGGGGCCAGACCTGACTTTTCCACTGGAGCTAAATCAAAACCCCTGCCCATAAGACCGGGTTTTGCTGCTTTTTAAAATCCTTGATCTTTTATGTGTGAATATATATATATAAATAAATAATATATTATATAATTTATTATATAATTAATATAATTATATAATATATAAATTATAATATATAAAATTATATATATATAATTTTAGAGACAGAGAGGAAGGGAAAGAGTGAGAAACATCAATTTGTTGTTCCACCTCGTTGTACATTCATTGTTTTATTCTTGTATGTGTCCCAACTGGAGATCGAACCTACAACCTTTGCATATTGGGATGACACTCTAACCAACGAAGCTACCCGGCCAGGCTGATTTTTTTTGTGTTTTAACATCACATGTAAGCATGATGATGTTTGCCTGGCCAGCCTTTTTCTAGAAAAGCAATTACTTTTAAAAAATAAAGTAGAATTTTTCCTCCAGCCCTGCTGTTAAAGAAGCAGGGGATATTGGGAAATCAGGGTGATGTGCCCAAGTGCCCCAAATGGGGGGCAGATACTGGCGTTGTTGTTAGTGGGGTTCTGCTCACCTCACCCTCAGTTCTGTCTCACCAGGACCCCAATTCTGACCTTGCTCAGGGAGAAAGAAACACAGCCACTGGCTGGGCTCAAATTGCTGATGGCCACAGATAGGAGGCTTGTGAGCGGGGAGGTGCTTTTACATGATGACTCATTTAACCATGAGGCTGACCTGAGCATTCGCATCATTTCCCCATTTTACTGGTGAGTGAATTGAGGTTCAGAGACAGAAAGCAACTTGCCTACAGTCACACAGTCCTCAATGGGCAGAGCTGGGATTTGAACTGAGGTCTGTGTAACTGCAACGTCTATGTCCTTTCCATTGTCCAGCAATAACTCTTTGGGAGACAGTGTGAGGTGAGCGCTGTGCACTATACGGCTGGCCCCAAACAGGAGGGGGCAGGCCGTCCTTCACATCCTGGAAATGTTCACATACGGACCATGATTTCTTATGGGAGGGAAACCTTGGCCCCACCTGGACAGTCTGCTCCTTTTCAAGGCAAGAACACAGCAGGCAACGTCACCCAAGTAAAGAGCTAGCCTTTAGCGCCACCTGCTGGGCATACAGTGACAGCATCTCCAATGAACCCTGCACCTCCGTAGCCCCTGGCCCCTGGGGAGGCGGCCGGGAGACGTGACAAAGGGCAGGGGGAGGGGCCAGGCTGCCTCTCAGAAGATGAGCTTCTATACTTGAGCCTATATACAGGTGTGGGTATTTCTCCTGCCAGAGCCTTAGCAAGTTGCAGCTGGAAGGCTCAAAGCAAGGAGCCTGACCTCACAAGGATGGGTGGGCGGATGGATGGATAGACGGGGGGGTGTAGGGTGGTTTCTCCTCGTCGTTTTTATTTGCATCTCCCTGATGGTTTGTGATGCTGACCACCTTTTCAGGTACCTGGTGGACATTTCTATGTCTTCCTTGGAAAAAATGTTTATTCAGGCTCTCTGTCCAGTTTTTAAATAGGAATGTTTAGGCTTTTTGATATTGAGTTGTGTGTTTATAATATATTTTGGATGTTAACTCCTTATCAAATATCTCCTCCCATTCTGCCTTTTTATTTTGTTGATGGTTTCCTTTGTTCTGTAGATTTTTAGTTTGATGGAGTCCCACTCGTTTACTGTTTATGTTACTTTCGCTTTTGATGTCAAAGCCAGACCTAAGGAACATTTGGGAAAATGTTTGTTATACTTTCCTGCGGAGTTCGAAATATTTTATGATGAAATTTTTTAATAGTAATGAATGAGAGAAGTGAGGAAGAGGAGGAAAAAAGAAAAATAAGAACCGTTTTACCACAGCGTTGTTTTTACCTCATTAAAACGCCTGTTGAAGACTATGATGCCTGAATTAGTCTCCAGATTTGTGCGCCATTGTTTAATTACTTAGGTCATTTAGAAAACATCTAGTGCAAAAATTAATTTACTATGGTACCCGTTGATGTCAATGTGTCAACAGTAAAAATTATCAAGCTTCTTTCTAAAGGTGAAGCTCAGTGGGAAATGATTGTCTGGAGTGAATAGTTTTCCGGTTCTCTTGTAGCTACAGGAAAACTGTTTCTTTTAAAAATTTTGGTAAAATATGTATAAACATAAAATTTGTGATTTTAACCACTTTTAAGTATACAGTTCAGTGGCGTTACATGCGTTCACGATGTCGTATATACTGCTCCCCGCTTTCCTTGCCCTACCATGGAGTTGGGGGTCCTCCCTCTAAGCCGAAGTCAGCCGCAGCCCCCTCCCCGTTTCCCATTCCACCCCCACTATTGCTTATTTCCTCTCTCCTGGATCTTCACCCTTCCCATCAAAGTCACTCTCGTGCTATCAAAGAAAGAAAAAGGCTTCCTTTAACCTTCACTCTCCATCCTCCTCCCCCCACACACTCCGTCCTCAACTCCTGAAAGTTGGGCTTCAAACACCCCCACTCCCCAGAAACACCTCTGGCCAGAGTCACCAGCTCTTCTGCTGTGACATACACTGGCCTTTGCAATCCCGCCCTCACTTGACCTCTCATGGACGGTTAACACAACTGACTGCTCTCTCTGCCCTTGATTGCTGGGCGGCCCACACTCCTGGTCCGTCTCCTGCCTCCTTGGCATCTTCCAGATCTCCTTCACAGGCTCTTCCTGCGACCCCCAGCCCACCGCCGTTTATGTCACCATCCTCTAAGGCTCTACCTAGACTTTTTTCTCTCCTCACTTCCCGCTCTTCTCAGGCCTTAGCCCCGCCCCGATCCAGGCCACCGCCAGGAGCACTGTGATTCCCTGCCAATATTTCTCTCTGACTTTAATGCCCAGCTTCCTAAATCGCCTCTCTGAACCTTCATGTTTCCTATAACCACCGCAGTAGCCAGAATGGTTGTCCAGCAGTGGTTCTCAAGCTAGCCCGTGTGGCAGTGCCCTGAAGGACTTGTTAAAACCCAGCCTCTGGACCCCACTCCCAGCTTCAGACTCAGTGGGTCTGGAGTGGGTGGGACCCAGGAATCTGCATCTCTAAGGGGCACCCAGATGATGCTGATCTGCTGGTCCAGAGATCACATGTGTTGAGACCACTGTATTAAAACACATAATCATGTTACTCTCCTTTAAAACTCTTCCACACCTCCCCATTTCCTTCTAGGTAAATCCAAGCTCTTAGTTTGGCACCCTTCAGCACTGTGCCTCCCTGCCAGGATGCCCTGACCACCCTACTACTGTGGATTCTTCAATGTTCTGCCCAGGTGTCAGCGAACATTCCGTGATCAGTACTGACCACACACACTTGGCGCCCCCATCACACAGCGCGCTCCTTGAAGATGAAATGTTAGAGATACGCTCTGAAGGTAATTATTTTGAAGTTTTATTTTATAATTTTAATTAGTTTACTTCTTTAAGTCCGAAAGAAATTCTACTTGGGAGTGCCAATGTAAAAGAGTCAGACTTTTTCTGGTTGGACAAGGCTCAGGCTTATTATACTCCTATTCCTTAAATCTGGCTTCCGCTCTGCCCCCTGGTGGTAGTCCCCGTCCCAGCACCAAAACAAACGAGCTATTTAAGGTATTTCCGGAAACCGGGGTTTGGTGGCGAAGATTCATCTGCATACCCACAATGCATTGTGCATAAACCAACTTCTGCCCTAAAAAATGACTCGATTCTTCCTTTTTATTCGAACTATTTTTCCCCCTAAATGAGATTTCTCTCATAGAGTTGTCTGGGAAAAAGGAAAGAGTGGCTAGCTCTTTCAGGTAAATAATCACCATTATAGTATTAGGGATAAGAGTTACCCGAGGAATGTGGGCCAGAGATGAAGTGCATACTCTGGTTTCTCTTCAGATCGTATAAATCTTTCGCCTTTTACTAAAGATTTCCGTGGAGAGGAACAATTCTGAGTTTTTAATCAATTTTTTGAGGCCTTGTTTTTACAAGGCTAATTATTCTTGTTAAAAAACAGGCATTATGCATTATTGCGCTGTTGTAGTTATTGTTGTCGATTTTATTATTTAAGAATTTTAGTTATTGTTGTATTCCGTATTAGCTCTGTGATCTATAGTAGCTTTTAACTTTGTTTCGTGCTTTTTATCTTTCCTGTTGTTTTTTTTTCGGTGCACAAACTGAGTTCCTGGGTGCGGTAGGTGTAAGACACGTTAACAAAGCACTTCGAGACGCCTCAGCCGCCCCACATTCGTGCCTGAGAGCTGGGCGCTAGCTTGTTCGGCAAGTTCTAGTTTCTTAGTGACATAAGAAACCAGAACTTCGTTCTAGGTAATAATCGTGTCTCACAGCTAGATGTTCACAGGTTGTAGTTTACCAACCAATAAACATATTGGAGAACCTCGAGTGGGGCCTGGCTCAGGTATTTGCTGAGTACACAAGGCCAGGTTAGCCTGGTCTGTGCACGCCTTAGATTAAAAATTTTTATATGAAAATGACTCCTCAAACATTTCTTAAGGAAGTAAACACCAGGCAAGTTCCAGCACCTTTTTCACTCTGGCTGTTAAGTGTTGCACTTACAGTAAGTTTTAACTGCTTAAGAAAGTTTTTAAATTTTGAAAAATTTCTATAACATTTTTATAAATATTGCTGGGTCTTTCTTTTTCTTTCTGATGAGGTAATTTAGCCTTAAAACTAGAACTGGGTCATTTGTTAAAATTAGAAATGATAAAGACATTTGATGATGATTACAATGGATTTGAGGAACCTCAATGGGAAGGGAAGTTTTCAATCTAACCTTTGGCCAGAACTGCTTCCTGATCACGCCTAGCTGCAAAGCAAGCTGGGAAATGTAGTCTTTCTTCCAGGCAGTCATGAATATTGCCCTTGGTGTGAGAATACCTGGAAAGAAAACTAGCAGCATCGGCCCTGGTAAAGAAGGGAGGAGATCTATCCCAAAGTTCCTTCCTTAGGTTCCATTTCTCAGCCTCCCAAGCTCCTCCCTGTGGTCAGCTCTTGTCAGGCAGTTACCCACCGTCCAGCCTGCTCCGTTGGTCCCTAACACCATTCAGCAATGGGACAGTTTTATACTTTCCTTCCCCCAGGCAAGCTGCTCCTCACAGGACTGGCTCTGGTCAGTCAGAATTAAATGCCTTCTTGGGGCCCTGAGGGCTGGGTGTGTATCTAAAGCAAGGGTTTTTATTTCCATTTTTATTAGTTTTTAGGTTTTATTTCTTAGAGAGAGGGGAAGGGAGGAGAAAGACAGGGAGCGGAACATTGCTGTGTTTGAGTTGCCTCTCACACGCCCCCACAAATGGGGTCCTGACCTGCCACGCCAGGCATGCGCCCCTACTGGGAATTGAACTGGCGACCCTTTGGTTCGCAGGCCAACGCTCAATCCACTGAGCCACACCTGCTAGGGCAAGGTTACGAACTCTTGGACAAGAAAAACTCTCAGGTTTCTTCTTCAGGTAAGGTCCTGTGAACCTCTGGATCCTTACAGTTTGGGAGGCTGGAAATCTGAGGTCAGGATGCTGGCACAGTTAGGTTCTGGCAAGAACCTCTTCTGGGTTGCAGCCTGTAGTCTTCTCCTCGTGTCCCCACTAATCCTACACGTGAGGCTCTAACCCTGTACAGGAGGACTCCACACCTCCCAAAGGCCCCACCTCCGAATACCATCACATTGACGGTTAGAATTTTGGCATATGAATTTGGGATGGGACGGGACACAGATATTAAGTCTGTAATAATGTCCACGGGAGAATCCCACTTCCTCTTGGAAACACCCTCCAGAGAAGCCATGGGTTTCACGGTCAGTGCCTTGGTCTGAGGCAGGAGCTTGTCTGCAGGTTGCTTATTTGGGAAGGAAGGCCCAGGGACAGGAGTGGGAGCGGGGGGTGGGGGTGTAAAACGGAAGGAGGAAGACCGAATGGAAGAGGATGGCTCATCGAGCTCTTCACCAGCGTAGACAGTGGGGGCCTGATCCTTG
The DNA here is from genome assembly GCA_004026545.1 of Mormoops blainvillei. Lineage (NCBI taxonomy): Eukaryota > Metazoa > Chordata > Mammalia > Chiroptera > Mormoopidae > Mormoops > Mormoops blainvillei. Next base: position 33,205 of record PVJD01012449.1, on the reverse strand, counting down.
CCGGGGCCCTCTGAGATGAGAGGTATATAGAATGTGTCCCAGAATCGTCCATCCAAGTGACAGCGGAGGGGAGCACTTGTCCCCTGGCTGGGTAGGATGCCACCAAAATTTCCATACCAGGTGCTTCCTCTGAAAAAGCAGCTTGATAAAACCTCCTTGCATATCCCACCCAAGAGGCTGAGAACATAGCACCTCCCAGGGCACGAGTGGACTGTGCGAGGCGGGCCCACTGAGGGTCGCGGCCTGGCTCGCCCCCAGCAGAGGCCTGCCAGCACTTGCTCTCTGCAAGGGGGGGCCAAACGCAGCGACCGAGTCACTTTTACGGCAGGCCGCTGATGCCGTCCTGGAGGGAAGGACGCCTTAGCCCAGTCTGCCTTTCAGAATCCAGCAGAGCAGAGGGGCGGGGAGAAATGCAGTGAGCGTGGGGGCTGAGGCAGGGCCTACGGCCAGCCCCAGCCTGCTTGCGAGCCTGGCACTCAACGGCTGAGTGATTCTGGGCAAATTATTCAGTCCGAGGTCACTTCCTCGTCTCTCAAATTGGGATCTTAACCCTCAGCAACAGCCTCCCCACATAGGGCCAAGTTCACGGAGAATATACCTAATACCTACTCGCGTGGTGAGCGCTCACATGAGAGCTGTGATCCACAAAAATTAGTGTATTGAAATTTTGGTCGTTCAATAGGTCTCTCTCGGGCACCAGGTACGTGGGCTCATTTTTGCATGTTTGGGAACCTACAACATGTGGATTCCAAGTTAAACGAGAGGGAGTGGGGCTACGAAGTGTGGCTCTTTTGTCAAAGGGCTTCCCATTTAATGCAATGACTAGAGGGGACTAGAGGGCCTATCATACATACCATCAGCCACACCCAACTGCACCCCATGAAGTTTCCGCTCCCCGAAATGGGCAAGCCGGCCAATGGCTCAGGATGGGACAGGCGGAGGGGTTGGGGAAGAGGTATTTCTGAGCCCTACACCATCCAGAGCAGGAGTGGAAGGTGTGCGGGACTGAAGCGGCCAGAGCACGAGGGCAGCTGGTAGTCCGGCCTGAACTCTCTGTACTCTCTCCCCACCATCTGTCGTGGGCCATTCAGCTCCTTGGCAAAGAAACCAGGCTTTCCGGTGAGTCAGGCTGCTCAAAGGAACAACAGTGAGGACAACAGCCTCCCCAGGTGGACTGCCACGCCCAGCTCCCAGCTAGGGGTGGGGGGCAGCTCCATTCTCCTGCCCGCGAAGGCGGGGATCAGATCTTAATTAGGAAACACCAGCAGAAACCCACTCGGGGTTTCCCCCTGCTGCCCAGTCCCATGGCCAACAAAACCCAGGGCGGGCAAATCTAGGCTAGTTAGGGCAGGTGCGGGGGAGGGTGCGGCAGCAAGGAAAGGACCACGCTGGTGCTTCCTGAGCAGCCCACTGGGCTGGACTGCCCCCCCAAGTCCCCAGGGGGACAGAGAACTGGCTGCCTCCGCATCAGAGCGGACCCCGCTGACGAGAGGAGATGTGGGAAAAGATATCCTGTTGTTACAGGGGGGCTAAGTGGCTGGCCCTCCTGCTTCGGACACCACCCAAAAGCCTGGTGAGGGAGGGAGACAGGATGTCTGCAAAGGTTTCAACCACACACAAACTGATCATGGAAGTTTGAAAGAGATTTATTTAAAAACAGAACAAAAGAAAGCTTTGGTATTTCAAAACCCAACAGTCATCAATCACTAGAAAGTTAAAACACTTCCCCTAAAGCCCAGAAGTACAAAATCACAGATCTCCACGGGCTCAATAAGAAAGAGACAATGTGCAAACCTGAGGATGACCCGAGACCCACACCGTCCACACAGGCCTTGAGCACGGCCCCCAAACGCCCCGCCGGTGGCAAGATCAGAAATCACTGCCAAGGTTCACTGTCTGAAGTGGACGCCGAAGCCATCCAGCAAAATCTCAACAATAAATTAAAAATTCAGTCAAGCAGGAAAACATTAAATTAGGGAAAAAACCCCACAATTTTTGCCAGACGAGAGTCTCTTCAAGAGGTCTAGCTCCTGGGCCAGAGGGAAAGGGGAGAAGTGGAAGGAGTGAGTTCAATTTCAAGTATTTTCCATATAGGTTCATTTTATTGAGTCGAAAGCTTACAAAAAAATCTACTGGCCCCTCCCCTCCCACTCCCACTGTAAACTCCTGAACATCCACACGCGCCTCTGCGTCACTGGTGTCCCCAACAAGGCACAAAAGGATGGGTGCTTTCAAAGGATCCCTTGATCGTAGCAGCAGGACTGTCAGTGCTGGGTGTCTTGTGCAATTGGTGGCTGAAAGCAGGACTGTGGGTCCACTCAGACACTGGGATCTTCCTGTTCAATTAACAAAACAAGCTGTTACTGCTCGCTGCCAACCCCGGGGACAGTTACGGGAATACTGAGGGAAGCTGGCCACGGGGAGAGCCCTGGTGGCGCCCGCCCCGGCTCCTATCTGCACTGACAGGCGGCTCCTGGCCCGGCGACAGGCTGGAACTACCGTGGATTTAGCGGTCTGGTGCTGAGTGGTCACTGGGCTCTGCTGCGGTGTGGCCAGCTCTAGCACAAGTCAACCGAGGGACATGGGGCAGTGCCCTCTAAAGGCAGTTTGGCTTGTCCCCTGAGCATGTGGGGAAGCAAGGTGGATGGGTATATGCCACATTAAGAGCAGAGAAGCCCACCAACCAGCAGGGAAATGCAGCCTCAGGCTACACGGGCGCTGCCACCCACGCGATGCAAACCACGCAGCGGCTCCGTCACGGCTGGCCCAGATGGCCAAGCGGACGGAGTCTGCACGTTTCTTTTTGTCTGATTTTCAATTTGTTCTTCAAGCTTGAGGAGCTCAGCCCTGCCTCCCACCCTGCGCCCACTCCTTCGGGCCGAACACTGTTTCCTTCTCTGAGTCCCAGCCACACAGCCCTCTGGGAAGGGGATGAAGCCCATCTCCTGCGTTGGCCGCTGGCTTTGTAACTACTTGGGAACACAGAGCTGGAGCTTCACACACCTCTACTCTTGTGACAGTCAGAAAACAAGTTCAGCTCCCTCTCTAGCACTTTCTCCTGATTGCCAACAATGGGCTCCCTTCTGGTCTTTCTCCCAGAAATCCTAGTGAGAAAGCACAGACAGCTGACTGGGTGACAGGGCAGGGGTGGTATCCCCTGAGACACCAATCCTGATGTCCTGAGGCATGCTCCCGAAGCGACTGTGGTCAAAACCACGACTCCTGGGGGCAAGGAGTCTGAGCGCACAGGAGGGGAATGATCTTGCCCTGCTGTGAGGAGATAAGCCCCTCGGGCCGGCCCACAGGGAGCGGCCCGCCCGTGAGCCTTATTGAACCAGCCCGGCCCTGGGGGAGGGGGAAGGGGGGCCACCGGCAGCTTAGGCGGTGGCTTCAGGTCAGTCTGGGGCTTTGTTGCAGTTATTTACAGATGCTGAGATTCATCTGGGGTGGGACAGGGCGGACAACTGCCCACGGCCCTGGAGGGCCAGCAGGCTCCTCTATCCACAGCTGTCCCTTCCTATGGTCTCCTGTCAAAAGTCACTTTTTAGTGTCCTTTCAAACCACACCCGCTTCTCTGTGTTGAGGGCTGAGGGCACTGGCTTAGAAGGACACCCTATGACGGCCCAGGCCTCACCCCGTCCTAGATCAGGGGAGAACACAGGGGCTTTATACCTTACTCCTGAAGAGGGGCTTGGCCCCAGGCCCACAGTACTCGTTGTAGATGAGCTTGAAGAGGAAAAGGTGGAAGAGGGTGATGAGGGAGGCCACGCTGAACCAGAAGAGGAAGGGCAGCCCGGGGTCCTGCTGGGCCATGTGCTCGTCGTGGGCCAGGATGGCCTTGAGGTGCAGCGTGTGCCGCAGGTCCTGCAGGTGTGTGAGGTCAGTGGAGATGTAGAGCAGGGGCGTGATGGGCTGCGTAACCATGACCGAGAAGATGTGGCCCTGCGGTGCGGAGGTGAGCTCCACGGGCTCGTCCAGGCAGCCCGCCTCGCAGGCGTAGATCTTGACAGGCTGGCCGCGGGACTCCACGGACACGTGCAGGTATGGCTTGCCCTCGGGGTCCGCGAGCACGGCCAGGTTGATGTGGTCGTTCTTGTAGCGGATGCCGTGCAAGGCATAGCTGTTGTGCAGCACGTCGGGGTCCGCCTGGAACTGGAGGTGGTTCTCAGTGAACTGCAGCCCACCGAAGCTGAGCACCATGCCCTGCAGGATGCCTGGGGCGCCCACCTTCACCAGCCCCTTGCAGCCGCGCTTCTGCAGGGTCAGCCTCCACAGGTCGGAGAGCTGCAGGATCTGCTGGGCGGAGGACAGCCGGCCCGGCCAGAGGTTCTCGGCGTGCATGGTGGCGTGGCCGCTGAAGCAGTGGTCTTCGTAGTTGAGCGTCGACTCCATCTGCTCTCGCTCTCTGCGGCTCAGGCTGGGGCTGAGCAGTGGGGCTGGTGAGCAGGACAGCATGTAATACAGGGTCAGGTTCACAGTCAGGCCAGACGGGGTGTGGGCATCCGTGATCTTCTTCATTTCCACACCTGTAACACCACAAAGGCAGCACGTTAGGGAGGAATGGCATGACCGGGAGGCTGAGGTTATGAAATGGAGATCAAGTGGGGCAGAGACACAGAGCTTTTGTCCCTAGGGATGAAAATGGCAGTTCCAGTTTCCCTTAAGTAAGAGAAAGTCATTCTGCCTGGCTTCCTCATGTGACCAGCTTGAGCCCTGTGGGCCTGAAACCTAGTCTTGCTAAAAGGCCGTGGCGCCTCCTGCCGAGCCCCGAAACAAAACCGACACAGCCAGAGCTTGCCGCCAGCTGTGTGGAGCCAAGTGACAGTTCCACTCCAGAACACTGTCACCAATGCCCTGGCCAGTCCTGGGCTCCTCCCCTCTGTCATCTCTCTCTCTCTGGTCCTGCAGCTTAAAATAACATCTGAACACAAGAGCTCCCAAATCCGTCTGATCTCTGGACTCAACCAGAGAACCGCCCAACTGGCGTCTCCACCTGGACCTGTCTGACAGTGATTTTGAACCTGACATGGTTGAATTCTTCCCACCCCAAACCTATCCTTCCCTGAATTGTCTCCGGACACCTGCTCAAGCCCTCCCCCAACCCAATCCAGGAGTCACCCTCAAGTTCTCACTCCCCACTGCCAGTCCTTGGAAAGTCTCAGCGGCTCCGCCTCCAGTGGTATGAGAATCCGTCCACTTCTGTCTCCACAGTCACAACTCCGGTCCCTGCCCCTCTCCTCTCTCACCTGGGCTCCTGCAGAAAACCTCTTATATAATCTCCATGCTCCACTTTTGCCCTTACGTAGAGCAGGCACAGAGACCTTTAAAAGCGTGCACCAGACGGTGTCTCTGCCCTGCTATCCGCCCCACTTGGAGCAAAATTCACCCTCCTCACCAAGGCCTACAAGACCCTTTAGGATCTGGTCAGCGCCAGCTTCCCGTGTCTGACCTCCCCTCTCACCTCCCTCCCCTTGCTCCTCCACCAAGCCCGCTCCTGCCGTGGGCTCTGGCCTGCTGGTGTTTCCTCCTTAGAGAGACCTCCCTGACAAATGCAGCCAACAGAGACCCGCCCCTACTCTTTCCAACTCCACTCCAGTCCCCCTCAATCATGTATTAGCTCTCTCCAGAGTATTTTTTATTCTAGAAAGCTATCTTATTTGGCTATTCAAACTTTCATTTGCCTAATATTTGCCTTCCTCCCACCCAGAATTTAAGCAACCACCGTGAACAAGGGACCTCTGTTCTGTTCACTCTGTCTTCTCCATGCGAGAACAGACCCTGGCAAAAGCATTCAATAAATACTTGTTGAATGAATGAAAGACTCCTTGAGCAACTAAATGTAAGGATTCAGACAACTAGAACCCTGGAAACCAAAATCTTTCTAGCATCTAGAACAGGACTTTCTTTTCTGAAACCGTCAAGGGGGAAAGTTTTCATTGGACAGAGCATCCCACCTGCTGAGAGGTCCCACTACCTCCCTGTGGAAAAACTGCAGCCTCCACAGCGAGGACACATCTCAGCCTCAAGGGACATGAAGAAGCCCATGCCTGTCACCAGCCAGACTATGAGGAACTGAGAAAAGAACATGGGGATCAACTAGGCCTCTCTCTGCCTGTTTGTCCTTTACGAATTGACCCTCCCAACTGCTCTCCTCAAACCAGGCCGCACCTACAAGAACAAATAATAAGACCTACCCACTACACTCATTCTTTCATTAGAACCTCAAAAAAGCCCCCTGAGGTAGGTGTTTCTGTCATCACTGAACCCAAGTCCGAAAAGACTAGGCTACTGGCCCGGGTCACACAGACACTCCCTGAAGCAGACAGCGAGAGCCCCAAGTCAAATACCATGCCCAAGGGTAAACCACCCCTCCCTTCCCTTCAGTGTCGCCTTGGCAGACTTTGGAGGAACATCTCCAGGGCGGACCATCACCGTGGTTCAAGGTGTGGACTTTGAACGGAGCACTCGCCAGGCCTCACCTGGGCTGAAGAGCTGAGCCCAGAGGCGCTGGTGGTCCTGAAGCAGCTCAGCGGCGGGCATCTCCAAGAGCTCCAGCATTTCCTTCCGTGCCAGGTCCTGGAGTGCTTTGAGTTCCTTGGCTGCTTTGTTTTTGAGCACCTGGGGGTTAACAGGGCCTGAGACATGCACCACCCACAGTACGGTCTCATCCAGCTGCGTCTTCGGAGCCACTTGGAGCCGGTTCACTAGTTTCTTGGCGGCCACCACTACCAGGTGCACCAGCCCTGAGGGAAAAGGCGGGGACAGGCCGGAGTAGAGGAGGAATTGATGGTCTCCGACCTTCTCCAGGGTGCTGGTGTAGGTCCTGGGCACCGGACCAGCAGTGGGTCCCACAGTCTGCAGCGCGGCCACGCGCTCCGTGGGGTTGTTGAGCTGGATGCGCTGCAGATAGACGTGGGGCCGGCCCCGATGCGCCAGAAAGTCCTCTTGCAAAAGCACGCAGTCGCGGGCGGATCCTGTGACAAGGCCAGAGGCTGAGGCTGCCCCGGGGGCGGCGGCCGCAGCGCCCGGACCTGAGGTCCCGAGCTGCAGGCAACGCACCCGGCGCAGCAGCCCTTCACGCAGCAGGAGTACTGACTCTCCAGCTTCGGAAAGCACATTGAGCGGGCGCAGCTGCACGAAGGGCACGAAGTCCGGCGCCACGGCGGGCTCCCGCTCCCCGGGGGTCACCCACAGCCGGTTGGCAGTCACGTCCAGGGCCAGGAAGCCGTTGGCCACCAGGGCCGGCACCCCAGGACCCAGCGGCACAGCCTCGCCGCGCTCCCGCAGGCCGCGCCAGGCACGGGTGGCCGCCTCCAGGCAGGCAGAGGGCTCGGCGGCGCCCGGCTCGCCGCGGCCCCAGGACAGCAGGTGCAGGCCGCCGGCCGCCCGCCGCGCCCCGGAGCCCCCGAACCACAGAAGCAGCAGCAGGAGGCCGAGCAGGCAGAGGAGGCGGCGGGCCCAGCTGCTCGACAGCAGTCCCGGCAGCCCCTTAAGCCGTTGCTGCAGCCACATCGGGCCGCCAGGCGCGGGCGCGGCGCGGGGGCGGCCGCCGGGCCCGCCGCCCAGCCTACCGGCCCGGCCGCCCGCGCCTCACTCTCCGGCGGGGAGCGCAGCACCCACCACGAACCGCGTCGCAGCCGCCGCAGCAGCCGCCACCGTCTCTCTTCCTCCTCCTTCTCAGGGGCCTCCGACTGTCGGACGACGCCGGCCGTCAAGCGCCGCCGAGCCTTTTGCGACATATGGAAAAGAGGGGGAGGAGAGAGGGGCAGGCCAGAGAAAGTAGGCGGAGCCACAGCGAGAAGGAGACAAGAGCGGCGGGAGGGGTATACTACGTTTTCCGGGGTAGACGGAGTGAACTCCGAGGGAGGAGTGAGGGGGTGCGGGCGGGGAGAGCGGGGAGCACGGGATGCATCCAACTCACTTGTCAAAAACACCGAGTCTGCCAAACTGAGCATGTGTTGGGCCCACTTGCTACTGATGGATTCAACAGCCCTAAGATTTAAAAATAATAATAAAACTTTTTTTTCCTGCAAAAATGATCCTCACTGCAAACAGAACAGAACAGTACGGAAACTAAGAGAAAAGAGAAAAGGAGTTACGACTCTAAACTAGACTTCCTAGGAAATACTTTGGTGATAACTCTCCCAGACCTGTCTGGCAGCATGGATGGCCTATGGGACACAAATCCAGCCCCAGGACTGTCCATTTCTCTGCCACACCAAGTCGTCTTCATGTTAACTCTGAGTTTTAACTTATTAAATAACATAAGATGGTATAAAGTCTCATACTTTGAAAATGTCTTTAAACTATGAATCATCAGTGCAAAAGAGACATTTTGCTTTGTTGCTGGGGGAAAAAAAATCAATATGAACACAGGGTTGGACAATGGGGCGCTTGTTTCTACTTTGCTCTCAGGGCATTCCAAAGCCTGACAGTGCCTCCCAGTTGTTGAAAATTAAATGGTCATTCAAGGTGGTTTCTTGTGGGCTGTGAGCAGACACATGAGTTTGCCAAGTTTGCAGGTCAGTGTCCTGTGGAAAGGTGTCTGTCCAGGTGCTCCTACAGTACCTTCTTCTTCTTCTTCTTTTTTTCCAAGGCTATTATCAAAACACAAACACAAAATTCTTAGTTACCACTGGGAGTTCACAAAACCCACGGAATATGTTTGTGGCTGCACAGGAATCCATGCCCTACTGTTAGAGAGACTGGATCCACCCGACCTCCTCCTGAAGGAGGCGGAAGCATATCTGGGGGCACAGTGACCCGAAAGCAAACCAGACCACGGCGATCCCACTTGTACAATGGTGATGACCCGAGACCCTGCCTGTCACGTTTCTGAGGAACAAATAAGTTCATACAGATAACTGTATTAAGGTACATGCAAGGAAGGTACATGGCACATACTAAGTAATTGTAATTGTAAACCCATATTGTTATTTTTATTGTTACACGCATCCATGTAATAGGCATATATCTTGGCCCACTTGGGTGAATTTTTTTTTGGGGGGGTGGAGTTTCTGGAAACAGATTCCTAGTCAAAGGGAAGGCTCATTTTCAGGGAACACCCTCACCACTCTCAAACACCCCAGGGGGAGGGGACTCACAGCCAAGGGTCAGCAACATAGCCATAGCAAAACCAGGGGGTCAGGAGTAAAGACCTGCGCATCAGTCTGCCCGAGTTTTGAATCTTGGCCTGACCCCTTGCTAGCAAGTCAACGAACTTCTCTGGCCTCAGTTACTCAATCCGTAACATGGGGATCATGAGGCAGGGTAGGGTTGCTCTGAGGCTTAAATTGGACAAATACATGAAACATTTAGCATAGTGCCTGGCTCAAAATAAGTATTCATTATTTATTTTTACTAGGAAACAGGACACATGATACAAAATTCAACTTGTGCAAAATGGTGAAGAGCGACAATTGTCTTCCTCCCTCCTGGGGCCCCAGCCAACCTGTTCCTCTCCCCAGATGCAACCACTGCCACTGGTTCCTTGAATACTCTTCCAGGTATTCTGTTCACTTACATACAGAGACATATAGACATACAGTATATGTTTTTTTCTTTCGCGGAACTTGTAGCATATAATTTGTATTTGCGTCTTACTTTTTTCACTTAGGGAAACAGCTTGGAAACTCTATTTCTATTATTAGTATTAGTATTATTAAAGGAGCTAGTGCCAGTGGGATTAGTTGACGGGTATTGAGCGGGAGAGGGCCAGCTGACAGCCTGCCGGGCAGCATACAGTGTGGCTGTCCACTGAGGCCATAGCTCTTCCTTAAGCCAAGAAAGCACTTGGATCAAAGAAGAGAATGAACGCGAGAAAAGATCCCGTGGGACTGGACAGCTGCCCTCCAGGCCACTAATCCTTTCTGTGCCTTCGCAGGGACGCAGGATCCTGTACCTTTAACTGGGTATAACATGTGCTGCACGTACCAGAAGTAACATCTGGGCAGCAGCCACCCCTGGTTAAAGAGACAGCTTGTCTTTTTGGTTAAAGCTGGGACTGGGTCCAAGTTCCAGCAATTCGATGAAGGGAGCAAGAAACAGACACCAGAGGCCTGGAGGGCCCCCTTCCATGGGGTGGGACTCCTTCCTCCGGGGGAGGCCAGCAGCCTTCGACACTGGTTCCCCCTCCTGATTTGCGACGACTCTGGGGACTTGGGCCGTGGGAACCCCACTGCCCAAGGATATTTTTCTGTCCCCAGAACACCACCACTGAGGCTCTCCTCGGGCCCCAGAAAACGGGCAGTCGGAGCCGGGTTCCCAACGGCGTCGGCTGTGGGACTTTAAGCAGGTTGCTTCACTCGCGTCTCTGAGCTGCAGTTTCACAAACGGGGGCAACACTGTCTAACTAGAAGGGCTGCTGTGAACAAGGAACGAAACCGAGCTTTGAAAATTGAGCCAGCTGGCGTACGGGCATTGTCCTCCTCTCTGCTCCCCCCACCATTTCCTCCTCAAGGGGTCTGGAATTTTAGTGTGCATCCCCTGAATTCAAAAACATCCGGTGGATTCTGGCACCAAGTCTTGTCCCCAGCTGCAGAAACTCCGCACCCTGGGTCCCAGTTGGGTGGTAGAAGCCCTGGGTTGCACTCAAGCCTCTTCCCTTTACTTGCCTTGTACCTTGGGCTTGTGTCTGGGTCCTTCTGCACCTCGCTTCTGTACGAGAGAATCTCTGTACTGTGAGATGATCTCCCAGGTCCCCAGGGATTGTACCGATCTTCCAAAAATCACATGTGTGGGTTTTGTTTGGTTTTGACAAATAGTATATACTCATTGTAAAAAAAAGGAAAAAAAATTGTAAAAGCAATGAAAAAACCCTACCTGGCAATAATGGAACTATATATAACATATATAATCACTGCAAACATTGGGCTGTCATTTTGTCTTTATCCATTATATCTGTAAAAGTATGTTTTTACTGAGGGGGGAGGGTCCTAACATACACAGCTTCTTCCACTAAACATCAGCTCAGGAGTATGTTTCTCTCGCCGGAGCAGGCTTAGCTGCAATTGATTTCTCTATCCCCAGGACCCACTCATGGCCCGCTTTGTTACTGACAACCAGGACGTTCCTCCTCCCTCCACCCTCGTTCCCTTAGGGCAGTGCCCCGCCCACCATGGTTGCACCCACCACCCATTCCTCTGGAGGCTAATCTGCTGCAAAGAGGCCCCTGGATCTCTGTCTGAGGGTCTCTTCCAAGACATGGAAGCTCCTAGAAGACACCTGCTCCAGAACCCCTTATTCCAGAGATCCCCGGTGGTTTGTTGGGCTTTGGGAAGACCCGGTCTGTGAAGAGGCCCTAAACAATTCCCTCCTCCCTCCCTTCCTCCCTCCCTCCTTTCCTTTCCCCTTCCTCTCTTCCTTCCGTCCTTCCTTCCTTCCTTCCTCCCTCCCTCCCTTCCATCATGTTGACATCCGGAGCAGGGCCTTCCTTGGCTCACCGTTGCCTCCCAGAGCCAAAAAGGCAAATTGAGTGATTCCCTGTTTTGAGGGGTGGTGACAAGCTTTCTTCAGGGTTCCAGCTGCCAGCAGAGTCCCAGCAGGGGTGCGGATGCCTCTGAACACATTCCTCCCCTACCTCCCCTCGCGGCCCCCTCCACTCCCTGCTCAGAGACCTTCACGCCCACGGGCTTAGGGGAGGACTAATGAAATCCTAAGAGCTGAGTCTTACTGATGGCTTATCACCGGGCTGTTCTATGTGCGCTCCAGGTAACACTCATTAACCCGTGCAAGACCCAATGAACAGATGCTGTTGTAATCCCCACTTTAGGCGACGAAACTGGGGCTCACGGTTATTGATACCGTCAAGCCTTGGCGCAGAATCTGCGGTATGGAAATCGTTGCCTCGCCCCGCTCTCCCTTCCTCTTCCCGGTCGTAGTGAATGAAACCCGCTTGAGAAGGGAGCGAGGAGGTCAGGCCGGCGGCAGGACCCGGCAGCCGCGGGGACACGCCAGAGGGAACTGCTCCAAGAGGCCTCTGTTCTGGCAAGCCTGCAGGAAAACCCTTCCCCCCGGGGAGGGCGGCAAGGAGGGGTGCGGGGCGGTGCGACACCGCCCCCGGGGCGGGCCCAGTGCGTGGCATCGGGACCGCCTGCCTCGTCGCGAAGTTTCTATCCTGCTAGTACCGTGGGGCCGGACGGACGTCCCCAGACCCTGGCTATGCGGCCCCTGCTGCTCCTGGCCCCGCTGGGCTGGCTGCTCCTGGCCAGAGCGAAGGAGGACAACGCCAAGCCGGAGGGTGAGAGCGCCGGCCGGGGTGGGGCGGGGGAATCCGGGACGGGAGGGCTGATCTTAGCGCTGCCCCAGAGAGGACCGGTCTCTGCAGGAGGCCTGGGCTTGCAGGGGTGTCTGGGTTCCGGCTATTTGTCCACTGATTCGCTGATGACTTGGACAAATCACTTCCCGTCTAGGGGCTGTGGTTCCCACATCCAGAAGGGAGCGGACGCCGAAGTCCCGTTTAGCTCTCACAGGGACAAATGATAGCACTCGGAGTAATGACAGTGGGTACTCTTTGTGGAGCAATTACGGACCAGGCATCAGTTAAGCCTGATGGCAGCCCTCAGGTGCATGGCCTTCTGTATCCCCATTTTTCAGATGCGCAAGCTGAGGCTCCAGAGAGGCTTCACTTTTCCCTGGTCACACAGCTTATACACCTTGGAACCAAGATTAACACCTAGGTGCTTCTGGTTCCAGAGCCCACCTCTGGCCAAGAGATCATGGGGATGGGAGGCCGCCATTGAGTGGGTTGGGTGACGTGGGGGTGTGGAAGGAGTGGTTCCCATTGCAGAGCTGCTTGCCAGTGAAGACTTCCCTGGAGTAACGAAGCCAAGCAGCAGGAGAGGTCAAAAAACCCAGAGAGGGCCCTGGCTGGTGTGGCTCAGTGTAACCCAAAAGGTCACCATTTCGATTCTGGTCAGGGCATATGCCTGGGTTGCCAGTTGGGGGCGTGCAAGAGGCAACTGGTCGATGTTTCTCTCACACTTTGATGTTTCTCTCTCCTTCTCCCTTCTTTCCCTCCTCTCTAAAAAATAAATAAAGCTCTGGCTGATGTGGCTCAGTGCGTTGCGCACCAGCCTACAAAACGAAAGGTGGCTGGTTCGATTCCTGGTCAGGGCAACATGGCTAGGCTGCAGGGTCCAGGTTCCTGGTTGGGGGCCTGCGAGAGGCAGCCAATCAATGTTTCTCTCACACATCGATGTTTCTTTCTCTCCCCCTTCCCCTCTCTCTAAAGATAAATAAATAAAATCTTTAAAAATAAATGCAATATTTAAAAAAAATCTAGTGTGGGAGGTGCTGAGCACAGAGCTGGGCTGGTAGTGTGTGCAAAGGGCCTGTGGCCTGGGCCCCCTCACTGGCTGGGAGCCAGGAACCCTATCTTAGCCTTTATCTCCCTGAGCCTTTGCTGGGAGTTCCTCTGCTGTTTATGTGACCTTCCTCTGTCCCATACCATCCCATGAGAGAAACTCTGGCCCCCCAACAACAGAGCCCAGAGAGGTGAGTTGGGGAGGGACAAAATCAGTGACAAGGCGTCAGGTGCCCTGACCCCCAGCAGGTGATGGGAGGGGGCAAAGTAGAGACCGGGCAGCCCCTACAGAGTGTGTAGGATTTGGGGTGTCGTCGAGATCATCCAGGTAAAGCACCTAGTAGACCACGAGCATTCATTGATGAAGAAGAGACAGCGGGTCTCCAGGTGTGGGGCTGATGTCGGGCTGCTCTCAGGTCGAGGCGCTGTGCTTCTCTTGCTCCATTCAGATCTTTTTGATAAGGAAGCATTAGCCCCGTTTTGCAGATGGGAAGACTGAGTCTCCGAAAGGTTAAACACCTGGTCTCAGGTTGCCACAGCTGGTTGAAAGTAAAGTCCCTAACTGGAACGCAGACCCCCTTGCTTGTGCCTATGAACCCTTCCTCTGGATGGGGGAGGGGCTGTTGCCGGGAGACACTGCCTGGAGGAACCTGCCCAGGTCCCCCAGACCCCTCAGGTGAGACCTTCAGCCTACTGGCCGTGAGGACAGAGTGGGATGGCAGTTTTTCTTGCAGGTGTTGCCCAAGCTACCCACTGACTGGTATTCGGCGGGGTGGGGGGGCACCCCAGCAACCCACCAGAGATGACAGCTTCTCCCTCGTGTGGCTGAGCTGGGACGCCCGATCTAGCACAGGTGGCGGGAATGGGGTGGCTGCTGAGGAGTCTTCCACTGGGGCAGGTACAGGGACAACACTGTGTGTCCCTCCAGGGTACAGCAAGGCCTAAGGTGGGGCAGGGGATTTGCTATGGAGTCCCGGGGTGGAGATACTCTTGGGTACCCCTCATCCAAACATGGCTTGGCACATGGAGAGAAAGATGGGCAGTTGTCACTTTTAGCGGGGCTCCTAATCTGAGGGGGGACACAGAGCTCCTCACCCCAGTGGATGCCCAGTGTGATGGGGGAGACCCAGCCCTTTGTTCCCAGGGAGCCCTGTGCCTGAGGGAGACACTACCTTGTCTCAGGGAATCCCCAAGACCAATGTGGGGGACAGAAAAAAGCCTTCACCAACATAGAGCTAAGGAGCAGGGAGAGCCCAGACACCCTTTGGCCCTTTCTCCCCTTTGCAGAGGCCCCCAGCTCTCCCCCAGAGCCCGCGACTTTCCCTGCAGGCCTTCGCATGCCGGGGGAGGGACCCACCGGAACCTGGAGCCGCAGAGACCTCCAGGGATGTCAGCTGGGCTTGGGTGGGGGCTCTGGGTCATGCTGTTACACTGCAGGGGACTAGACTGTCCCTGGGGTCAAGCAAGCCCAGCTGGATGTAGATGAGTCAGTAGGGGAGGGTCTGAGATCTGAGGCTGCTGAACCCAGTGAGGCAAGGTTAGATACGGGGCATGGGGATCCCCATTGACTCCCATTCTGCCTGACCCAGTTTACAGCTTCCGGCCACGGCCTCGGTGAGCACGGAGGCTGGGGCAGGCGCCTCATTCATTCCCATCTCCCCAGAGAGCAGACTGGGTACGTCATGACAATGCCTTGAGAGCCAAGGCCGAATGCCTACCATCCAGTCCCTTGCCTGGGCTGGCACTGTTTGGGACAGAGGGGACATCACCTGGAGCTTGGTGAACCCAGCTTGAGCTCTCAGCCTTCTCTTAGGGCCCCGGGGTGGGGTCTGCACACCCCAACTCCCGGCTCAGCCTCTCCGCCTCATTCTTGCCCCCAGAAAGGGCCCCTCTCCACCCCTGACCCCAGGGCGGTACATGCCCTCACACAGCTCCCTCTCTGAGGGGAGCTTCCCTGTGACAAGAATGCCTAGAGCCCCATGGCCAGGTGCCATGCAGAACATTTTATGGACGTTAGCTCCTTTGACCCCCGTAGGAGTCTCTGGAGGGAAAGCTCGTTATTGTCGTTATTATTCTCATTCTGCAGAGGGGGAGACAGGCTCAGAGAGGCTGCTCTGTGGCCGACGGCCTGTCTTTGCTGCTCCAGCCTGCTCTCTTGCTTTCTGCTCACCCTGGATCATGGGCCATTCATCTAGGGAAACCACACTTGGACTTTGGGCAGTAGGTCAGGAGGGCCGAGAGCCCTGGGGGTCGGGCCTCTCGCGGGCCCTGGCCGCAGTTCCCGTCACATGGTGACGTCCTTTTCAACTCTGCAGGCTGGGCCTGAGCTCTGGGCAACCCTTCGTGTGCCTCTTGCTTTCCCTCTGGGCTCCTAACTGTAAAGGTGCTTAGAGCCCAGTCTGGGGAGTAGAAAGTATTCAATAAAGATTAGCCATCACTGGTATTGTTATTTGGAAGCAGAAACCTGAAAAAGCCTGAAGACACGCCACCCCATCCCCCCTCCCTCCCTCGCTGCCTGACCTCAGGAGAGACCCCGATCTAATGGAGGGTCCAGAACCGCACAGACACACTGGCTGGCTTTTTCCATCCATGAAATGTGACACCCTTCCTGTCCCCAGGAGCCCCTGTGGACAAGAGGGCCTCAGAGCTGACAGCTCTGGCTCTCGTCACCCGGGTGGGGACGGGGGGCACTTAACAATCCTGGCAGGACTTAGGGGGAGACCTGGCCCAAGAGGGAGAAGCTCCTTTTTTTCTGGACCCCAGGGTCAGGTGGTGAGGCCTCCCCTCTCCACACCTGCCTAGCGAATCTGCCACGCCTTCCGTCCCAGGTCCCTGGGCCCACCCCCAGCGGATTCCTGCCAATCCTTGCTGGGCTGTTTGGCGCCAGCCCCCTGCTCCCAGGCCAGCAGCCTGTCCCTCCGGTCAGCCAGCTTTGCCAGGCTGGACCCCTTTGTTCTTTTAGCCCAGGCTCCTCCTGACTTCCGAGGGTGGGAGTGTTGGCGCGGGGAGCGGGAGGTGATCAACCTGCCTTCGCTGTCCTGGTCACACCGCTTGGTGTGCCTGTTCACCGGGAAAAGTGTTCAGTGCTGGAGCCCAGGGAAGCGAGGCTCACCCCGGGGAACAATGATGAGTGCTGCAAAGTGAGGTCCTGCCTCTGAGGGCAGGAGAGAGGTCAGGAAAAACCCGAGAAGGCTTCAAAGAGGTGGTGGCAGGGAAGAGGTATCCCTGTCACTGTTCCTGGGACTTGGAGGAAGGTTAGAAAAAGAGCAGACAGAGGGAGCCCTGGCAGGAGGGAGGAGCCCAGCGAGGTGGGGACTCCTGGCTGGAGGAGGGCCCACTCAGTGGGGAGAATGAATACATCATCAGGCTGATTAGCAACGGCCTTGAATGCCAGAGCAAAGCAGTTGCTTCTCATTCATCAGCACCAATACTAGCTCTGAGCCTGTGCCGGCATCCCGACCAGGATTTCACAGGCTTGATCTCATGGAATGAGTCCCCCAGCCCTGGGGACTGGTACTGTTATTATCCCTCTTTTATAAGAAGGAAACCGAAGCTAGAGAGGCCAGGGCCTTGGCCGAGTTGCAGAGCTGGTAAGGAGCGAGCTAGGATTCTGACCAGGCAGGCCGGCTACAGAGCCTTTACTACTCAGAGAATGCGGCCTCAATGTGTGGCCCGGGAAGGGCTTCCCCAGGGATCCCCAAAATGCTTTCTGGGGAGTTGTTTCCCATAGGTTCCTTGGTAGAGGTGAAGCTGCTGCAGAGCGGGGAGTGGTCCCTTGTTAAAAAGGTAATGCAGCTGCTCTGGTCCACCGCCAGGATTTCAAGTCAGTATCCACTCCCAGCTCATCTCTCATTGGTTCTCACAGTGTTGGGGGGAATCCAAGGCTGAGTGAGGCTCAGCAAGAAAGTCTATTAGGATTAGCAGTGTCTGCCCTGGGTGCAACCGTGGGGGTGGTGGCTGTCTCTGGGCTAATGTCTCACCTGGGCCAGAGAGGTCCTCCCGGCATTCAGCATTCAGGGTGAATCCTTCCCTCTGCCCATGTGCCTGGCCTAGAGCCCCCTAAAGCCAGAGAGACCCACTCCCACAATGCGGGATGGGGACACCTCTGTTCGGGACACGTCCTGTCACATTGGTCAGTTACCAGGTGACTGGAGTCCTGCAGGAGAATTGGGAAACTGAGGTGACAGACATCCCAGCTTTGTCACTAACCAACCAAGTGATCTTAGCCACCTCTCTTCTTCCCACCTGGGCCCTGGGCTCCTGTCTGTAATGGACATGGAGATGTTCTGCAGGATTTGACAAGAACAGTGACCTGCTCCTGCCTGTCTCTTGTCCTCATCTTCCATTCCCATTCACCTTGCTCTTCTCTGTCCCTAGATAATCTTTTAGTCCTGACGGTGGCCACGAAGGAGACTGAGGGTTTCCGACGCTTCAAGAGGTCAGCCCAGTTCTTCAACTACAAGATCCAGGTAAGGGGCTCCCCAGGTGGGGCAGGGACAACTGAGTGATGGAGAGAGAGTCCAGGAGCTGGGTGTCCTTCCCCAGCTGACTAGGGGCCACAGGGGAAGCTTCTGGAAGCTTGAGAGATGGAGATGAGTTAGGAAAAGCAAGAGAGGGAAGAACATAAGCCAAGGGCTGGGGGTGGACGGCATGGGGAAGGTGAGACTGGAGAGGCATGTGGCGGTGCCCAGCGTTAATGTGCACGGGCTCATCTAGCAGGGAGTGGGTAGCTTAGAGGGTGTCGGCATTTCTACAGCTTCCCCCAGGTAATCTGGGGACGACCACAGCCTGGCGACCTCACCTGTGCAAACACTGCTCTGAAGAAACACAGGCTGATGCCCAGTCTGTCGGTGTCATGGGTGTGTGCTCTCTGCGTGTGGCCCGAGGCGCTGAGCCCACAGGGAGACATTCCTCCATTTAGCTGAGTTTGCTGAGTGCCTCCTTGTGTGAGGCACCAGGAATGATGGACAAGACAACCCATGCCTCTGCCTACACCACTTGCAGTCCAGTGGCATTAAGCCAGAAAGAAAGTGTGTTAGCTCACATGAATGAGATTTGAAGCAGGGGATTGCTTCAGGCATAGCTGGATCCAGGAGTTCATGTGTGGGAAAGTCTTCATCTTTTCATCTCTAGGTCCTGTTGGTTTTCATTTGCAGACACACTCCCTCTACGTGGTGGCAAGGTGACCCCCAGCCACACACTTATGTTCCCCAGCTTTTCTGCTTTTCAGCAGAAAAGACAGCCTTTCCTTAATTTTAACAGAACAGTCCCAGGGAAGACTCTGATAGACTCTGCTTGGGTCACATACTCAAACCATGGCTATGGGGGAGGGGAGGGATGGGGCACTCTGATTGGCCAGGCAGGGTCACATGACCACCTTTAAGGGGCTTATCTCTGCAGGCACTGGGCCTGGGGGAAGACTGGAATGGAGGGAAGGAGACATCTACCGGTGGAGGGCTGAAGGTTCGGCTGCTGAAGAAAGCTCTGGAGAAGCATGCAGACAAGGAGAATCTGGTCATTCTCTTCACGGACAGGTCAGTGGCTGGGGGCTTCCTGGACATGGCCCTTTAGCAGTGAGGTAGAAGAATATTTTAAATTGAGGTCTTCCCAGGACATCTGGGATGAGGGGGGACCACTCCAGCTGAGGTTGCCTACAGTTTTAGGGGGTCTGTGCATCCTAGGAAGACCGCCTGGTGTAACCTATTCCCACTCTTGGTGAAAAGGTGGGCGGGGGACCTGCCCACAGTGAGACGAGCCACGCTCTGAGTGTGAGAAGGGCACGGGTTATGGGGACTGTCTCTCTGCCCTGGGTGGCGGTGGAAACATGGTCGGCAGGGCCAGGAACGGCAGGGCAGGTTCATTTCCTAGACTGTGGGAGGAGGGGACTTGCGGAAGCCTCCGTCGAGGTCTCCTGGGCCCTCAGCACGAGCCTGCTCACCTCTGCCTCGACTTCCGGCTTGGGTTGCAGCTACGACGTGCTGTTTGCATCGGGGCCCCGGGAGCTCCTGAAGAAGTTCCGGCAGGCCAGGAGCCAGGTGGTCTTCTCGGCCCAGGGGCTCATCTACCCAGACCGCAGGCTGGAGGCCAAGTACCCGGTGGTATCTGAGGACAGCAAGAGGTTTCTGGGCTCTGGAGGTGAGGAGCGTGCGGCAGGGCTGGGTGGGCTTGGCAGGGCTCCACCCACAGCTTTTGTGAGGCGCCTGTCTTGCTTAATGTCCACAGGGACATCTCTCAGGTCCCCAACACAGGATGTCCTGAGTAGAATTCCTGATTGTTTTACTCTTAAACTTGTACCACTCCCCGCCCGCTCTCTTCCTCATCTCACGGACAGCCACCCATCTGTACAAGGCGGAACCTGGGAGTCACCCCAGTTCCTCCCTTGCCCTCTCCTGCCTCAACCCTTCACCGGGTCCCACCACTCCCGCCTCAGATCTCTCGAATATGCCCTCTTAGGCCCATGCCCACTGCCACTGCCTCACAGGGCTCCTGGCCACCTGTAGCAGTCCCCAAACTGCTCTGCCAGCCTCCACCCTCACCCCTGTCCAGTCCATTTTCCACCCAGCAGCCAGAGGGAAATCCACACTCATCGCTCAATGGCTGGCTTCCCATGGCACAGAGAATAAAATCTATATTTTATTCTGGATTTCTCTGTCCAGCCATGGAAAGGGGATCCACTTGCTGGCAGCTCCTTCTCCCCACTGGCCAAGAGTTGGCATTGTCCGAATGTCCTGGCCCTGGTCCTGGGGTACAGGTGTCCCCTGGGGCAGGGCCCTCCCTGGCTGCCCACCTTCTCACGTTTCTCACCTCCTCTCACCTATCTGCCCCATAGCCGGGGACCTGGGTGGGTTTTTCCCTCTAAGCCCCCATGTGCTGTGTGACGTTGGCCCAACCTCTGCCCTTCTCTGGGCCAAGTTTCCCACGTAACTGTAGGAAAAGAGTTCCAGCCTGGGCCTGCCAGCTCTGCTTTTCAGGAGCTCCTCGTCTAATCCATTCATTCACCACCTGTGTGGTGTCCAGCACCTGAGCTGGTGCAGTTTAGTGGGCACCATTGATCCTCCTTTCTCCCTGGGCTCAGTGGGAACTTGTCACCAAATGACACTGACTGGCAGGCTGTTTCCAGCCTAGAGACATCACCTCTTTTCAATCAAGGAGGGCTTCTGAGAGGAGGCAGAGCTTGTGGGTAACGGGGTAGATAGAGGAGAGGGGAGGCTGGGAAGACGCCCCAAGCTTAGAGGCTGGAAGTGAAGTACCTGTCTCTGTGTGTCCCCATGCAATCCCCAGGCTTCATCGGTTACGCCCCCAGCCTCAGGAAGCTGGTGGCCGAGTGGGAGGGCCAGGACAGTGACAGCGACCAGCTCTTTTACACCAAGATCTTCTTGGACCCAGAGAAGAGGGTAAGAGTCAGTGGTTGGGGCTGGGGAACCCTGGACCCCATGGGCCAGGCTGCACTGGGAGTAGCCCCTCCCAGGCCCGAACCCCTGGGTTGGCCTTGCCACCTCCGATTACTCACTCATTTGTCGTTTCACTCATTTATTCAGCAGAGACACTGACAGGTCAGGGCAGGAATATGGCAATGAATGAGAGAGTCAGGGTCCCTGCCCTCATGGACCCTCAAGTAGGGGGACAGGAATTTACAACCTCATGGCAGGTGGTGGCAATGTGATGGAAGGAATGACAGACTGAGCCCCCCGTCCCCTGCTCTGCCTGGGGGTTTCCTGGGCAGGCTGATGAGAGCGTGTCTGGAGGCCACCAAGCCTGTCTGGAGGCTGGGGTCCTCGAGGGCAGTGGAGGGAGCAGAACCAGCCCCAGACCTGGCTAGTGTCGTCTGGGCAGACAGGAAACTCTCTGGGGTCAGGATTCCTGGATTCTACCTTACTTACCCCCCAAGCCCCCGTCCATGCTGTGCCGAAGTGACCTAGGGTAGGTCACATCACCTCTCTGGGCCTCGGTTTTTATCATCCACAAAATGACGAAATGGAGCAGCCAGGCCTGTGCAGGGGAAACTTCCTCCTTCTTTGCCTTCAGTGACATCACTGCAGAAGGACAGGGACTAAAGGGTACAGATGGAGCCACTCTGCAGGGGATGAGGGCGGAGCCTAGAGTGCCCCTGACCCTGGCGAGTGGAGCAGGCAGTGTTGTGCCCCTGAACAGGGACTTCAGGGCCAGGCCGCCTGGGTTCAGTTGCCAACTCAGCTACTCCTGGCTGTGTGATCTTGGGCAAGTTACCCAGCCTCTCCGTGCCTTGTTTTAGAAATCTGTAAAATGCAGCGGCAGTGGAATGTTCTCAGAGGGAGACTGTGCGGGTTAAGTTAACTAATGTATACGTAATACTCAGCGTAGTGATCCGCGCACAGTATGACCTTTTCTCGTAGGGATGTTGTGCAGACTGAATTAACGTATATGTAATACCTTGAACAGTGACCGACACAGGGCAGTGCTAAACAGGTGTTTGTTGTTATTGCGGTGGTGGTTGCAGTGGAACCAGCTGTCTCCTTATATTCCTGCCGGTTCTGAGAGTCCCTGGTTCTCTGTAAATGGAGTCCCTCGGCCACTAGGTCCCAGGGGCTTGGCCGCCGGCTGGCCTTCCCAGGGCTCCCAGCTAGCCTGATGTGACCGGCGAAGCTGAAGCAAGGAGAGGGAGGGGCAGAGGTGGGGGGGGGGGCAGGCTGCGCATAGCGGCCAGTCCCTGCTGCAGCCCGCTGCCATCCTCCCTGCAGGAGCGGATCAACATCACCCTGGACCACCGCTGCCGCATCTTCCAGAACCTGGATGGAGCCTTGGGTGAGCAGCCCCCACAGGAGGGGATGGAGAGAGGGCCGGGGAGAAGGAGCTGAGGGTTTAGGCAGGGCCCGAGCCCAAGGGGAAGAAAGTGTTGGTTCCTGTTCGTCTGTTGTGTTGGGAGGTCGCCGGAGACAACCTGGTGTCCTGGGGCAGAGCCGTTTGTTTCTGCGGGTGGAGAAAGTAGAGTCACGAGATCAGTTCGCAGAGCCCTCCCAACACCAGGGCAGGGGGGCATTCTCTCGGCCTGGTAGGAGCTGGGCAGTGCACACAGCAGGCACCGGTCCCGCCCCAGATCCCTGGTCCTTACAGGTGAGCCTGCTCCTCCTCCTTCCCCTACCCTCCCTCCTCCCAGCTGAAGGCTACCTGGGCTGGGGGCAGACAGTTGGGAAGCATAGTTGGTCCTTGAAACCTACAAACGCCCTCGGGCTGACCCCACATCCCCGACTGGTGATGACATGGCTTTACCACTAGCTTTCTGGGTGACTTCAGGCAACACACATGCGCACATACCTTGGGCCTCAGTTTCCCCATCTTTAGCAAAGAGAAGTTGGACCAGATCACTGACTGGTGATTTTATACGTGGATCCCTTTGAGAATCCGAGGAAAGCTATGGCTGCTCCCCCAGGAAGGTGCGGGAACCTCATGAACATGGGTTAAGAACTGGGATCCAGATCACCTCTGGGCCAGGAGCTTACAGGTCACCCACCACAAAGCCGTCCCTCGCCAGCATCTTAGGCCTCGGGAAGGCCGCTCTGTGTTTTATGCTTGTCGAGCAAGCCAGCTTCCTGTCTTATGTGCAGGCTAACAGGGTCCTGGCGTGGGGGTTAGGGGCTCTCTCCCCCAGGACAGGGTCTGTCCGCTGTCCCTCTCAGGCCCTCCTGTGTGGCTGGCATATACTCAGCGCTGCCCTGCATGCCCGTCAGAGCGGGCGCCGCCCAGACCCTGTCTGCAGGGCCTCTTCAGGCTCGGTCTGGGGCTGGGGTGTGGGTTGCTGTGAATTCCTTGCTCACCGGGTGCCAGGCGTGGTGCTCAGTGGTTGCAGACATGGAGTCCTCCCACTGTTATCCCCATTTTGCAGATGAGGAAACTGAGGCTGGGAGAGGTGAAGCGACTAGCCCCAGGGCATGCCCTGCTCACTGCGGGAGAGCTGAGATCCAAGCCCAGCCCGCGAGGCTCTGGGCTTGGCTCACGGGTCTGACACTGGACAGCACTGTGATTTCTCACCCCCAGATGAGGTTGTGCTGAAGTTTGAAATGGGCCACGTTCGAGCTCGGAACCTGGCCTACGACACCCTCCCAGTCCTGATTCATGGCAACGGGCCCACCAAGGTAGGGAGGGGCCCCAACTCCTGGGGAGAGTGGGAGGCGGTCAGCTTCTCCTTGGGGCCAGGGCCATCCACCTAGGCCCCAAGAGCTCCTTGGCACTGACTTCAAATCTGAATCCAGCCTGGAGCCTTCTTTCCTACTGTGGGGGTCGGTAATGCCCCGACCATCTGCTAGACCACAGGACACAAAGGAGACCGCTGTCCCCATCCGGGCCTAGGCCCGGCTACCCCAAGTTAGCCACACTCTGTCATTTATTGAATGTTTGCACCAGGGCACGAGGCCTAGTCAACCATGAACAGGACAGACCAGTCCTCAGGCTCCTGGAGCTACAGACCAGCCCCTGGGGGACTGGCCCCACTTCACAGCACATTGCCCTGAGTGAGGCCCTCAGCCGCCCCAATCAGAATCACATGGAAGCGGAGCATGTTAAAAACGCAGGCTCCCTGACCCCACCCAAAGCTGCCCTGTGGGAACCTCGGAGGAGCGGGGCCTGGGAACCTGCATGTCGTAAGCTCTCAGCTGATCCAGAGATGGAAAAGCACCAGCGGCAAGCCCTCCCCCGTCTTCCCTCGGCTCTGGTGACCTCCAGGGGAATGAGCGTGCTCTCCAAGGCCCGCCCAAAATAAAGTTATACAGCCCTGTTCCCTCAGGGGCGGCAGATGCCTGGGGTGCGGGCCAACTAGGGGCCCGGTGGGTGTCCCTCAGTGACTGCGGGTGGGTGGGATGGCGTGGCCCCTCTCAGACCCCTTGTCCCCACAGCTGCAGCTGAACTACCTGGGCAACTACATCCCGCGCTTCTGGACCTTCGAAACGGGCTGTGTTGTGTGTGACGAGGGCCTGCGAAGCCTCAAGGGCATCGGGGTACGGCTGTCAGCGGCTGGGGTGGGGGAGAGTGGGGAATTCTGGAAGAGACTATTGTCTTTGGTGGAAGGTAGAGGGATTACCTCGCTGCCTGGGGCTCCATCCTCTGCCTCACCCAGGCACCTGGTCCTGGAAGCCTTCTCAGACTGCGCATGGCTCCAGCTAACCCCCGGATGCCCAAGTTCCAGTTTTTTCTGCCTGGTCATTCAGGTTCCTGTAACTCCCTCCCCATCCCACTAACTTACTCCTCATTTATGGCCCACTTCAAACCCCACGCGGGCTTAGCTCCCCCGACAGCTTGCCATCAACTGGTCCTCACTCCGAGTCAGGGCTCAGGCTGCCCCCGGTCCCCTGCAGGGACATCCCCCTGCCTCCCTGCCAGTCCCCACCTCTGCCCACCTGCACATCCTGCTCAGAGCTCCCTGGCGCAGGCCCCTTTCCTGCTAGGTCCGCACACCTCTGGCCCTGGGTCCCGCGGGCCATCCTAGGGGCTCAGCAGAGGCACAGTGGGCGGACATTGCTGGACTCTGCGCTGCCTCCTTCCTGTGCAGGATGAAGCCCTGCCTGTAGTCCTGGTCGGCGTGTTCATCGAGCAGCCCATCCCGTTCCTGTCCCTGTTCTTCCAGCGGCTCCTGCGCCTCCATTATTCCCGGAGGCGGATGCGGCTTTTCATTCACAACCACGTGAGTAGCCGGAGCTTGGTAGGGTTACTGTGTGGCTTGGGTCAAGGACCCAGTCTCACAGGCCGGCCTGAGACCCCTGAGGAACTGACTGAACCAGGCTTCTCTGGGCCAAATGGAAGTGGGCAATGGGCTGTATCCCCAAATTGCTGGGTTGACTCTGGAATCAGACTGACCAGGTTTGAATCCCACTGTGTACAGCAGCTGTGTGGCCTGGGGCATGTTATTCAGCCTCTCTGTGCCTTAGTTTTCTCATCCATTAGATGGGGATAACAATCGTACTGACCACACAGAGTTGCTGCAACGGTTAACCGAGTTGCCACTTGAAGCCCGTAGAAAAGTGCCCGGCTCATCGGCAGCACGTAGTAGGTGCTCGTAGCTGTTGTCATTACCACAGTTTCCCTCTCGGCCCCAGCCAGTCCTTCCTAGTTTGATCTAACAATAGGCAAGTTGGTTTTCATTCTTTGAGAATCTTCTGGGGAATTAGGAGGGCCCAGAGGCCTGCGGCACTGTGGGGAGCAGGCCTGGAATCAGCATTCCTGGTCCCCCCCTTTCCTGGCCTCTCTTTCCTCACCAGATAAAGTCCCACCTCTCAGCCTTTGCTTCTCCCAGTGTCCCTGACTGGGACCTCCAATACGGTCTTCATATCCTACCTACTCTCAAGGCTGCTTGTCTTCCTTAAAGTCTTTTCGGCTGCCCTGTCTAGGGTCGCCCTTTTCTGAGACCTCTCAGCCCTGATGGCTGCACCCCACCCCCAGGGACCTGGGACCCCACACCTGGCTCAGCTCCCTGCCTGTGTCTCAGACATTCGGTTGAGCCACCTGCAGATAGGAGAAGGTGTAGGCACTGCCCTTGGGGAGGCTCCCAGCTTCCTTGGAGACATCAGGCTGCACACCCATGGCTTGTGACTTCAGGTAGAAAAAGAGAAGTGTCACAGGCACCATTTGAGGACCTACTGTGTGCTCTGTCTCACTTGTCGACTCCTGACAGTGACTCTATGCGGGAGGCATGATCACCCTCCCTTTAAAAAAAGGAAAGATTTTATTTATTTATTTTTAGAGAGGGGGAAGGGAGGGAGAAAGAGACGGAGAGAAACATCAGTGTGAGGGACAAACATCGATCAGTTGGTGGCCTCTCACATGCAACGCTACCGGGGACCAAACATGCATCCTGGGCGTATGCCTTGACAGGGAACTGAACCAGCGACATTTGCTGTGTGGGACGACAGCCAACCAACCGAGCCACACTGGTCAGGGCTTGCCCTCCCTTTTTATAAAAGAGGAAACTTAAGCCAAGACAGATAAAGTGATTTATCCAAGGCCACATGGCTAATTGTAGCAGTGCCGGGCTTCCTTCTGAACCCTGGGTTTGGTTCTAAAGATCCTGTTCTCTCCTCTTCCTCATGCAAGGGACCCCAGGTGTGGGCTTTGCTTTTCAAAGCAAGGTCCAAGCACCACCTGGGGTATTTTGTAACCAAGCAGGCCCCTGGGACCCACCCCAGGCCGGCAGAATCGGTGACCCTGGATGTGGGCCCTGTGCGTTGGGAGTGCTCTCCTGGTGACAGAGGCTCCTAAGAGGACTGTGGGCCTAGCCCAGCGAGGGGAGGGTGGTCGAAGGGTGGCCGGGGAAGGGTGCTCCAGGCAGACGGTCTAGCACGGGCAGAGGTATGGAGGTTAGGGAAGCAGGTGGCCAGGGACATGCCGGAAAGAAGCAGACCAGCCTACAGTAGCAGAAGGTGGTGTGGTCCCTGGGTGGGACCTGTCTCATCCTTCTCACCTTTCCCCTGCCCCGCCCCCAGGAACAACACCACAAGGCTCAGGTGGAGCAGTTCCTGGCGGAGCACGGCGGCGAGTACCAGTCTGTAAAATTGGTGGGCCCCGAGGCACGGGTGGCGAACGCAGATGCCAGGAACATGGGCGCGTGAGTTGGGGGCCCCGGGGGCTGGTGATCTCTACTGACAGTGGTGGGCAGAGGGGCCGTGGATGATGTCAGGGCACCGGACAGGAGCTTAGAGGACTGTGTGGTCTCCGGCAGATGCCTGCCACTCCCCATGCCTCAGTGTTGCCGTTTGTCAGATGGAGAAATAGCCTCTGTCCTGCGACTGGCTGGGGCTGAGGAGTGCCCCGAGAGCGCGGGAAGCAAATCGGAGAAAGGGAGGAGGGCTGCCCGGCCAGAAGTCGATAGGTCTACCGACTAGAGAAACGGCCTCTGATTTTTTCCCCCTTTATTATTATTATTTTTTAACGTATAACCTTTATTAAATTTTTTTCCATTCCTGTTTAGTCCCTTTATACCCTCCTCACCTCTTTGTTATTAAAACAAGCAAACAAGTAATTTGTGTTGATTATAGAGGAATTAGGCCATCCAGATCCATGGTTGATGGACTTCCTATAACAGACTAGATAGTGAATCTGTGTAAGTGAGCTTCACGGGTTCAGCCGCAGCCCCTCAGCTCTGCTGGTGGAGCGTCAGTGAGCCTGGCTGGCCTCCAACAGCATTTTATTTCTGGACACTGAAGTTTGAGTTTCATGTGATTTTCATGCAACTTATTCTGATTATTTTCCGAAACAGTTAAAAATGTGAGAAACATTCTTAGCTCCCGAGCCACACGAAACCAGGCAGTGAGCTGGATTTGGACCATGGACCATAGATAGATTCCTGAGCCTTGGAGCAGAAGAACAAAAAGGACAGAAAATTTTAAGGCTTTGGTACAAGTTACCAAACCGCTCTTCAGGAAGGCAGAACCAGTTTACCCCTGGCCCTGGGCAGTGTAGGAACCTGTCTGTGGGCCATGCTGTCCCCAGCATCATGGTTTTCAGGGCACTTGATACCAGTTGTCAAGCTCTGGGGCTGCATCTGGAGAGTTTGGGATCTGCATCAGGGTCTAGGTCTTGGAATTGGGAGGGACCTTTGAGGCTGCTGGTCCCAACCTGCGCCAGGGCTGGCCGACCCCTCTAAGGGCCCCTGGCTGGTACCTGGTGACCACATGTGGGCAGTGTGGACAGTGCAGCTGCAGGGTAGCTCCACAGTCCTGGGTGGAGGCTGGCACCGGAGCCCCAACCCCACTGACCCTGCATCCGCCTGCCTATAGGGACTTGTGCAGGCAAGACCGGGGCTGCACCTACTACTTCAGCATGGACGCTGACGTGGCCTTGACCGAGCCCAAAATCCTGCGACTGCTGATTGAGCAGAACAAGTGAGGCTGTGGGTGGGCCGCAGCAGGGGGGCAGGTGGGCCCTCAGAGCAGGAAGCCGGGCCTCGCCCAGGAGGGGCGCCCTCCCCCCGCCTTTTCCCTCCTCCCCTGCCTAGGCCTCGCCTACCGCCCTGGGCTTGCTCCAGCCTGGCAACCTCATCTTGGTCCAGCCATGATGTTCCCCCTCCCTGCCACAAGCCCTAAGCCACCCCGCTCCCACCCCCTGTTCTTCACTGCCCCATGGGAGGGAGCAGGTATCAGATGGGCCAAACCCTGCTGCAGGCCCTGCCCCAGAGAGGTGCTTGCTGGTTGAAACGCTCACCCCAGCCTTGTGTCCCAGATTCCCAGTGGGTTAGAGGGACCTCTCTGAGATGTTCTGTTTCTTAGGAACGTCATCGCCCCATTGATGACCCGCCATGGGAGGCTGTGGTCGAACTTCTGGGGGGCGCTGAGTGCAGATGGCTACTACGCTCGCTCCGAGGATTACGTGGACATTGTGCAGGGGCGGCGTGTGTGAGTACCTGTGGGATAGGGGGGCTGCCCTCACCTGTCTTCCTCCTGGTCGTGCAGCATTGCCATTCCCGATATTCCCGTCCTTGTTGCTTTCGACTTTCTGCTGACCCTGAAGCAAGGAGGACTGCAGTCAGACACATAGAAGGACTTCACAACAATTATCCTGGGCCCTCCCTTCCCTGGGTCGCTGACCCTCACCACCAGCCTACAGTCCCTTCCATCTTTCTCTCTCTCCCTCAGCGGTATCTGGAACGTGCCCTATATCTCAAACATCTACCTGATCAAGGGCAGTGCCTTGCGGGCTGAGCTGCAACAGACAGACCTGTTCCACCACAGCAAGCTGGACCCCGACATGGCCTTCTGCGCCAACATCCGGCAGCAGGTCAGCCTTGGGCGGGCAGTCAGAGGAGGCCCTGTTGACGGGAAGGTGGGCTATCTTGTCACCATAGCCCCTGGAGCTTCTGAAGTCCCAGCAGGGCTGCTGAAAGGCTGCCAGGGCCCAGTGGGAGCACTTGGGGCACCGGCATGCGGGTTTGTCCTCAGGGTCTGTGGGGACTATTTTAGCAGACCCAGTTTTCACAGCACCTAATTTATTTACATTTTTGACAGCCCCTAAAAAAAAACTAAACTTTCCACCTAAACGCACCCCAAGTACTTTGCCCAAGAGACACCCTTATCCTATCCCTGTGCCTCATCCCAAATTTTTTGTGGCTATTAAAAATTGGTTTTAAAATTGATTTTAGAAAGTGAGACAGGAAAGGAGAGGGAGGGAGAAAGAGAGAGAGAGTGTGTGCGTGCGCGTGTGCGAGAGAGATATCAATTTGTTGTTGCACTTACTTATGCATGCATTGGTTGATTCTTGTATGTGTCCTGACCAGGGATCAAACCCACAACCTCGTTGTATTGGGGACAGTGCCGTAACCAACTGAGCCACCCAGCCAGGGCTGTGGCTGTTTTTAAAGAATGTGACAGCGTGTTGATGTTTTCCTCTGTGCCCTGAACTTCAGGATCAGAACTCCATCCTTTTCTTTTGAACATTTGTTCTTTCACTCCCGTTCAGGAAGCCTTCCCTAATTGCATCCCCCGTGTCAGGTCTGGGCCAGGTGCTGGGGACATGGGGTGACCCTTACTCATACTGGGTTCCTGGATCTTATGACCCCTAAGCTGGTGGGTACAGGAAACTACTGTCATGTTCCTCCCCGGGGAGTGCAGGGGAAGGGGAGGGTCTCCTTCATCGCGGCCTCCTCTCCCCAGGATGTATTCATGTTCCTAACCAACCGGCACACCTTTGGCCACCTGCTGTCCTTGGACAACTACCAGACCGCCCACCTCCACAATGACCTCTGGGAGGTGTTCAACAACCCCGAGGTGAGGCCCTGGGTGGGTGGGGAGGGGTGGGAGCAGAAGGGACCTCAGTGATCCTGCTGTCTGAGTTGCCTCCCTCTCAGAGCCTGATGACGCTTCGGACCCTGTGGGCCACCTGCTTCCATCCACCGTCGAGGGTCTGTCAGGCTAGGTTTGGGTAGGGAGAAAAGGACCGTTTGAGAGGCAGCGCCATCTAGTGGACGAGGGACTAGGAGTCAGAGGCTCATCAGCTGAGACTTGGTTGAGCCTCTCAGCCTTTGGAACCTCAGTTACCTGAGCTCTAAAATGGGCATACTGTCCCTGCCCGACTTGCCCCTGAGGGTGTGGAGGTGCTCAGAAGAGGAGAAAGTTGTGACAGGGTTCCTGGACATTGTGAGCTCGTGTCTGATGTGGGCACATGCCTATACCTTCACGCAGACCTGTACACACATGCGCACATGTGTCATACTCATGCGAACACCGGCTCCTGTGGGCGCACTTTTGCCCTCGAACAACACACGTGCACCCAGTGGGCACAGGTGGAACACAGCGCCCCCAGGCGCGCACATACTCACTTCCGTTGTGCATGGCCTGGGGGGAGGAGCCCCCTGTTGGAGCATCCTGTGGGGGTGCGCGAGGGGTGAGTCCCGGCTGGCCCAGGCCAGGCCCCAGGACCCCAGCCCGCTTCCCCCTCCCCACAGGACTGGAAGGAGAAGTACATCCACGAGAACTACACCAAGGTGCTGGCGGGGAAGCTGGTGGAGATGGTGAGGACGGGGCAGCAGCCCCGGCAGCAAAGCTACCGGATTTATACCCGACCCCTGGTGGGGGGGCCGGAGGACAGACGAACAAGCCCAACTGGGCTGGGGGAGGAGGGGAGGCACCTTTATGAGCTCTTGACAGTGCTAGGGTGAGGGAATGGGTAGCGGGTGTCCCCTTCCTCCTGCTGGCACTTGCCAGCTGGGGACCCGGGCAGGAAGGAGAGGAAAAACATCCCCAAATGTGGTCTCAACTGTGCACCACTGCCAGTGGGCCAGGAGTGAGAAGCGGGTGCCCCTCTACTCCCCCCCGAGAGCCAGCGGGCCTCTGTTCCCTCAGTGCCTATGCACTGGCAGCCCTGGCCCGGCCCTTGTAACTCTGTGACCTTGGCCATCTCTGGGCTGCACTTCCTTCTTCGAGGGTTCTGCAGGAGGGTCATGGGATCTGGGGGAGGAGGAGGCGGTGCTGCTCTGGACCCCTGTGACCGAGTCCCTACCCTCCCTAGCCTTGCCCAGACGTCTACTGGTTCCCCATCTTCACGGAGACGGCCTGTGATGAGTTGGTGGAAGAGATGGAGCATTATGGCCGGTGGTCTCTGGGGGATAACAAGGTGGGGCTCCTAGGCGCTGGGGGCAGGCTGCCCCCCCACCCCCACAACCCGTGCCTGCCCTCTGGGCTCTTGCCCTGGTGAGCTAGCCAACCTCCCTGGGAGTCTTTAGTCGGAGGCGCTGGCGGGGGTGCCTGCAGGCACTTTGGAGCAGGGGGATTGAGAAATGGGGTGGAGTGCTGGTCCCCAAGCTGGCATGGCTGCCGGGCGACCTTGAACCACCTGAATCTTAAGGAGCTGGCTTTCCAGTTCCTGGTTTGTTACCACATGAGTGAGCCTCCTCCCCAGATTGGGTGTGGAACGGGGGAGGAACGAGCAAGTGCGGACGCGGGAGAATTAGGAAGCGACATCACCAGGCGGCAGGAGCAAGTGGCATTCTGCGGAAGGAGGGGCCCCTGCACTCATCTTGGGAAGTCCAGTAACCCCGGGCCAGTGTGTCTAGAGGCTGGTGGGCTTTGACCTGGCAGCTGACTGATCTGCGGTTCTGGTCACCTGCCTAATCCACGTGCTTTGGAGGCTGAGCTAATCTCAGAACCCAGTAACTGGCATAGCCCGTGCGTTCTGGGACCTGGTTGATCCTTGGGCACCACTGACCAGGCTGGCCCTGGGACCTGTGGCCTTTTCCATGGGTTTTCTATGCTGTGTAACAAATCACCACCGAGTTTAACAGCTTGAAACGGCACCCGTTTATCATGTCCTGGTTTCTGGGGGTGGTTCAGCTGGGTCCTGTGCCCAGGGTGTCACTGGGCTGCAACGGAGGCGTCGGCCGAGGTTGGTGCCCGTCTGTCGCTCCAGGTCCTGTTCCAAGCTCCCGTGGCAGAATGCATGCCTTGCAGTGGTAGAACTCGTGGTGACTTGCTCCTTTCGGGCCGGCAAGAAGCTCTTCTCTCTTCAAGATCCTCCTTTCAAGGGCTCACCCAGGATAGTCTCCCTTTGGGCGAAACCCAAGTCAACTTGCTAGTGACCTTGATTACACCTGCAAAACCCCTTCCCTTTTGCCCTGTAACCTGACCTTATCCCATCAGGTTCAGGGTCAAGGGGAGGGGATGAGACAGGCCTTGGGCATCCGGGGGCCTTCTCAGAATTCTGCTTACCACCCTCTCGGGGGCGCTTTCAGGACAGCCGCATTCAGGGCGGCTATGAGAACGTGCCGACCATTGACATCCACATGAACCAGATCAACTTTGAACGGGAGTGGCACAAGTTCCTGGTGGAGTACATCGCCCCCGTGACGGAGAAACTCTACCCCGGCTACTACACCAGGGTGGGCAGGCCTGGGGGGCGGCCAGGACCAGGGCAGGGGGCGGAGTGGCTGGGGAGGGGCGAGGGGGAAAGGGGAGAGGGGCATTGCCAGCTTGGGCAGAGGCCTCCTTATTTGGTCTCCAGGCAGGAGGGTGTGAAGCCTCTTCCCATCAGGTGTTGGGACCAGGGGAGGCGGGGCCGCGCTGCCTCTAGCCTCTGACCTCACATGACCAGTGGCCATTTGAGTCCTTCCTCATTGTCCTTCACCCCTGCCTCAGTGACTCCTGTGCTGGCTCACCAGATGGACGAGCCCGCAGCCAACCGGCCAGCACAGCCTTTCCTTCCCGCTGTTGGCCTTTAGCACCCTCACTGGTGGGCCCCTTTGGCTTTTGTGTTTCCCTCACCCAGTGACCACCTCCTTCACGTGGTCTTCTCCAAACACCTGCTTTGGGCCTGCCAGCACCCTGCCCTGGAGGGCCCACCAGCCTAGATTCATTCATTCCGCCCTTCCTTCCCGTCTCTTCCCTCTCTCCCTTTCCTTCTCCCTCCTTCCTCCCCTTTCCTCTCTCCCTTCTGCCTGTTTTTTCCTCCCCACAT